>MU394077.1:434842-512150 GCA_022578605.1 Camillea tinctor | reverse complement strand
CCCCCCCCCCCCCCCCCCCCCCCCCCCCCCCCCCCCCCCCCCCCCCCCCCCCCCCCCCCCCCCCGCCCCCCCCCCCCCCCCCCCCCCCCCCCCCGAGGCAAAAAGATGGCAGGGAAAACTGGGGGAATCTATCGGGAACTCGGGGTAAAGTAAATCGACTATAGCTCAATTGGTCTAGCCCTTTTCTTTTCTTACTTTCTCCAATGCTTACCTACATATAATAAGAGAACCGATAGGCATTATAGTTTTCTCATCTCCAAATTGATGCATAATAGTATAACGATGTACATACCTAAGCTTACCCAATATATATCTAAGTCAATGGTACCTGGAGTGCTTTGTGCACCCCTTGATGAATGTAATAAATAAAACTTCTTCCTGGAAGATTACCTAGAAGTGCATATCCTTGGGTAAGCTACGGGGTGCATCAATTCAATATACCAGTTATTGATTAACCTTTTTGCAAATGTGACCGGGAAGAAAAAAAAAACCGATTAAAACCGATTAAACGATGAAATGCAAAATTGCCGGGACCAGGAAGGTCGTGTAACAAGGTTCGTGGCTTGCCTCTAAATAAGGTATATCTAACCTTGTGTACTCTGTACTCTGTACGTAGGGTAGGTAACTCTGCTGGGTTACGCAGATATGCAGTGTACATATGTACCCGGGATACGTGCATCATTGGGTAGACGCATGGTGCGTATCCACGCCATATAAGATAATCAACACCCACGGAGCCATGTAAGGATGTGGTGTATGTACGCCTTTTTCAGACCTGGACGAGTACTATTGCAGTACCACGTAGTCGAGTGGTCCCAAACCTGCATCGTCGGAGCACGTCCCCTAGTTCATCCATCCATCGGTTGTATTTGGCAACATCCGCGTGAGAATGGTCATTGACGGTTTATATGGGTACGCTGGCATCCAACGAAGCATGCTCTTTGAATGGAATAGATACATGCCTACTTACTTTGTGTAGTTTTTAACCTAGTACAGTTTATTTATTACATATAGATCTACATGCCTTTTACGTACCGAACGTCCCCGGTCCCCCGGTGAGAGAGACCCTGACTATCCGAGTATCTTGGGTATCTTTACCATAACACTTACTTATAACCGAGATCGATATAATAGTTTCTAACCTAAAGTACCTACCTAAAAAGTAGTCAGCTACGCAGCAGTTAATACATGAACAAAGCCAAAGATGGGCACTTCCAATTCCTTTCCTCCGCTCCGCTTTATCTCGTAATCATGTCGGCCCGTATATACGTAGGTTATGTATATTGGTATGTATATATGTGTAATCATATAGGATATACGTAGGTCGGTTAGGTACTAACTAGGTAGTATCATGCCCGTGTCCCGTGCAGTGTAAGTACGCATATATATAATCTACATACAATACAATACCGGTTTGAATGGCCAAACACCCGCAGATTAACAGCACATGTAGACGAGAGATGCACTAGTTCCCGTTGTGCCAATCAATAATCTCAATAACGCATATGGGCTGTTTTTGTGTCTAGAGCCGCCTCAACCACCCACCCACACCTTAGCGCCACGACTCTACCGGACTGATACTATAGGTGCCTGTGTGCCGGGTATAAGTCGTGTTGCTGCATGACTTGCTAAAACGGGTTCTTTTTTCTCAGTAGCAGTTAGTTATCATCGATGATATTAAGATCTTACCCGTCCTACCTTTTTTTTAATTACCAATTCATCGAGTTCAAAACTTACACTACATAGCTGCCCTTCCAACTAACTGGATCTCCAACCGGTCTCCAACAATTATTATTGGATGCAAGGCGTTGGGCCAGGCCAAGCGCATATGATCCACGGCTGTTTAACTAATAATCGGTATTTTCCCTTAACACAGAGATCCCCCGCCCCCCTTTTCCCCTCCCCGAGTGTACATACGCTTTGGAAAATATCGTGGCTCAAATCAACTAAGGCCAGGTGAGTAACCTACACCTACATAATCTATCTCCTATCGGACTTATTTCCCTTCTGTACATGAGCTACATTATGTATGTCTATATATGTCTATACACATACACATACGCACGCACACGGCAGGAAGACGAATTGGCCGATGGATACCATCACGCAACACTAGCACATGTCATATAATACGAACTTGGATTTTCTTGAACACATACATTCTCTCCCCAAAAGACTAGGATGTTAAAAAAAAAAACTAGTCCATATGCGCAAACGGAGAGATTCGGATATCAGCCCAAGGAGCAACCCGGAGAGTCTCTTTATCAGGATAAGATTATCTTCTTCCTTTTTTCTTTCTCTCTCGTAAACTTACTTTGAGCGATATGTAGATCTTTTTTTTGGTTCTGGTCAATCAGCAAATGCATCCCCCAACCGCTTCTCTCGCTTGACTCGTTAGTCTAAAAATAAAACATGAAATCAAATAAAATAAAACGCCGCCGATGAAGAAAGAAAAAGAAAAAAAACCTGCCCGGCCCTTCTCGGTCTCGAGAAAAGGTGATCAGCGATGAGCTCAACCGACTTATCAATCTCCTTGGAGGCGTCAGATCAACCTAACTAGCCAAACCAACCTAACTTATAACCTATCTACTACCTCGTAGCATACCACTACTACTCCAAAGAAAAAGCACCACATGATCAACCACCCTAATTCATGCAACGTTCTGAACTTAGATAAGACTTGCCATCTCGGATCCAGTCCAGCCAGTCCAGCTATGCTAGCAGAGACGGCTATCCTTTGTCCCCTCATCCACATCAAGAGTTCAGCTCCGGTAGCTTAAGTACGTATGTATAATGCCTTCCTGCCTATCTGTCTACTTACTCACTTACCTACCTACCGGGTGAGGTTCAATCCGTTCGGGTGAGCGATCTTGGCGTTTAGGTGGGCGTGGTATGCGGAGAAGGATCCGGGGAGGCCCAGGTAAGAAGTGACCTAACCTATGTATATGTAAGTCTGCTGTCGCGTGGTAGGTATGCAAGCAGGGTCCCTAGTACCATTGCTTCTGTCTTCTGTCCCCTCTCTTTCTTTTTGCTTCTTTGTTCTCGCCTCGGGGAGACATTTTGCTACCTTAACCAACTATCTACGTATCAAACATATATATCTCAAAATTTTCTCATGTGGTGTATATAAGTTAGGGATACCATATGGCACATGCACTACCCATTCCTACCCGCGTGCTGATCTGATACTGGCATAGGTTACATAGAGGCATTAGCGTATCTGAACTTAAGCATATACTCTTTGACATTGTACCTAGCATGTGATCGAATATCCGACCAATTGATCCTCGAAGGCATGTCTACAGACACCTATTGACCTACCTCTCTACCCAATATACTACTACCTTGCCCAAATGCACACACCTTAGGTATCTCCTATACCATGAGGTCCTCACCCTTCCCCCCGCCTTGGCTCAACTGCATAACCTACCAACCTACACCACCAACCAGAAAGAAAAAAAAAAAGAGTAAAAGAAAAAATCCATGATGTATATGCGTATAGGTTACATGATGCATCGCCGATCTTCTCCCCTCCCAGCACTATCCCATACGCCTGTCTACTTTTAACACACATACCCTTCCTCCCCAATCCCGAACAAGAAGCGAGAAAGGGTTCGAAAGCGGTATATTCCACAACCATACCGATTTTTTTTTTCGTTTTCCCCTCCCTTTTTCTTTATTTATATATATAAGGCATAACGTGTGAACCAGCTTAACATCTCGCACATATACCTATACCTACACTTGATATGTATGTATGTAACCTCTGCACGAGTTCCCTTGACTATCAGCTCACTTTTCCTCTCTCAAGTGTCTATCTTCTCGCCATTATTGCGTCAACCCGCACGTGTACATGCACCTCGCACCTCCTCTACTCCAAGAGTTTCTCGAAAGAAAAAATTTTTCTTCTTCTCGTGAAATAAAAAGTTCACCTTTGTAGACCCCCTCCTCAATCCCCCGTCTCGTACCTAGCTCTTTCCCACGCAGCATGAAGTATCATCCCTCAAACCTATTGGCTAGGTCCTTCATCTTCACCTAGCCTTGCTTTGCCTTGCCTCGTCTCGGGGAAAGGGTGCATGCGCAGCACGGCACGGCGCGGTCTCTGGATCTACATACATACATACATATATGCACAGATGTAGGTGCGCATTAGTAAGTATGTATGTAGTATGTATAGTATATACTTACCTACTATCTAGATATATATAACTTAGGTATATCTACTTACTTAGAGTATGTGTTGCATCCACTAAGGGGGAAAAGGGGGAGAGGAGAGGAATCAATGCCGTAAGTAGACACAGGAGTAAGTTAAAATCGCGGCTTAGGTAAGGTATAAGGTGAGTGGAATAAAGCACATTAGGTAAAGATAGTACTATATATGCACACATCCATAGTTATATGTTACCTCATAAGACCACTTAACCACATGATGAGCAGGGACGCCGACTACCTGCTTACCTACACACGTAAAATGATCATCCGTGCAGAACAGACATATCCATTCCAAGAGCTGAGGCGGTGAAAGTACTAAGTATACCCCCCCTTAAAAACATATCGATATCGAAGTAAATACCACGTTTTGTCATTCTCCTTTCATTTGGTAAATTATTATATTCCTTTTTCCTCGTCCAATCTGGTTTCTCGTGAACAAACAACAAGAAAAATAGGACTTGTCTCGACTTTATATAAAACTACAGTTGGGAATCCTTCCCTTAATCCACCACCCTGATTTTATTCACAAAGAGCTGACAAAACGTTGACCTGACAATCTTCTCCCTTTTGCGTTCCCTCCCTCATTCTTTAATTGCTATTTCATATCTACCACGCAACGGATGCAGTCGCCTGCCTTCATCGTCTCGAAGGCCGTGTTGATGCCAGCCAGGGTTTCTCTGTGCGTGATGAACTCGTCGACCTTGAGCTTGCCAGCCTGGTAGTCGGCGATCAGGCCCGGTAGTTGAGATCGTCCCTTGACTCCACCGAAAGCACATCCCTTCCATACACGACCGGTAACCAATTGGAATGCTTGTATGAGAGTTAGCTCAGGGGTTCCAGAAGATGTGCATGATCATGGTAAGCTGTGGAAAAGGGGGGGGAAAGACTTACGCCGTGTTGAAATCTCCTGACCAGCAGCGGCAACACCAATGATGATGCTCTGACCCCAACCCTTGTGGCAAGCCTCGAGGGCGGCACGCATGACACCTACATTACCGGTGCAGTCGAAGGTGTAGTCACAACCGCCGTCGGTCATCTCAATCAACTTATCTACGATAGTCTGTCCCTCTGGTAGCTTGGTGGGGTTGACGAAGTCGGTGGCTCCGAATTTCTTGGACCATTCTTCCTTGCTGGGGTTCACATCTACTACGATGATCTTGCCAGCCTTCTTAGCAACGGCACCCTGGACGACCGAAAGACCGACACAGCCAGCTCCGAAGATGGCAAGGTTGGAACCTTCCTCGACGTTGGCCGTGATGGTAGCAGCACCGTAACCAGTGGTGATACCACATCCCAGTAGACAGGTCCGGTCCATAGGGGCTTCTGGTTGGACAGCGACGACGGAAATGTCGGCGACAACGGTGTACTGAGAGAAAGTTGATGTACCCATGAAGTGCAGGAGATCCTTGCCTTTGCACTTGAATCTGGAAGTGCCATCAGGCATAACGCCCTTACCCTGGGTGGCCCGAATCTTGCCGCAGAGGTTGGTCTTGCCCGACTTGCAGAACTTGCATTCCTTGCATTCTGGCGTGCTATTTGGTGGATATTAGCCTAGGCACTGGATAAATAGCCTACGTGACGAGGCTAGGAGGGGGGCAGCGCATACTAGAGTGCGACGACGTGGTCGCCGGGCTTTACGTTGGTAACACCCTCACCAACGGACTCGACCAGACCAGCTCCTTCGTGTCCTAGAACGATGGGGAATGCGCCTTCTGGGTCCTTGCCAGACAAGGTGTAGGCATCTACTCAGGTGCGATTAGTAAGAGGAATCGGACTTGGTTCGGGTTTGATTCGGCATGTTGTCGTGATCCGGGGGGTGGAGGGGTATATACCGGTATGGCAGACTCCAGTGTAGTAGATCTGGATGCGAACCTCGTGGGCCTTAGGGGGTGCGACCTCGACATCTTCAATGCTGAGAGGTTTGCCGGCTTCCCAGGCGACGGCGGCCTTGCAAGTAATAGTCTATATGTGATCACAATGACGAGATGATTAGCTTCGAATTGAGTGTGCGGGTTTAATGGTTTGGTTGTTGGAGCTGTAGCATGGTTGCGCGCGGGGTATAGAAGGATGACGGCACGCGCGTCCAGGAGCTAGCTAATGAGGAGAGGGGGAAAGGTGAAAGGTGAAAAGGGGAAAGGGGGAGAGGGAAACCAACGAACCTTGCCAACGGTGTCAGCCATTCTGTAAGAAACGATGAGGGTGAGGTGGTTGTAAGAGAGAGAGAAAAGAGACTTGTTTTCAGTGACAAGCTATTGACACTTGGGATGAAGTCTTGTTTTTATAAAGGAAGAAAAAAGAAAAGGAAGAGAGAAAAAAAGGTGGTGTTTGTTGCGGAGTTAGGAATCTTTCTTTTTTTCCTCACTAAACCCCTCCCCCTCTCTCTCCCCTCCGCAGGCGCAGCATGTACCTTTTATATACATCTTGTATCAAAGCGGTCCCGGTCTAAGTCGGGTGGGGGAGCCGAGACTCTGCGGCAGTCACGATATTGATGTCATTTTTGCTTGTCATGATGGCTAACAGTGCCAATGCTATGCTAAACGGGCTTTCCAAGTCTACCTAATTCCGTAAGATTCGCCGGGCCACTGTGAATGGACGGCATGTTATGCACGGATAGATGCTAAGGTACCTTACCTAGCTCTAGTCTCTTGGGAGCTTCGGGTCCTTAGGTGAGAAGAGAGCTCGGAAGGCTTGGATAAGCACCTAAGGCAGGTATTGATAAGAAGGTCGGGGCGTCGGTGGTCGGTAACCAGAGCGGCACACCCGGAGAACATGGGCGAAACTCGGAATCTTGGGATCTTCCATCGATGGCTTTCGGCAAAGAGGGGGGGAAAGCTTGAGAAAAGCAAGACAAAAGAGATTTGGAGGGGATACTGTCAAGTTTTGATTTAATTATGGCTTCATGCTAAGTATGAGGGATTGGGGTGTGCAGATAGTTATCGTGACAGTATGAATAAATACTGACAACGTTGAGTCACGAAAATATATAAAATATCGAAACCTGGTAAAAGGTAGAAGGGGACCTTATCCCTTATATAAAGACGAGCCAACCTAGAATTGAGAACCCTGATGACTGGAAACCTATCTAACCTACCCAACCTATCTACTACTTCCTGCCTTCCTGTGCCTACCTACCTACATAGTACCTACCTTACATCTAACTTATACATACTACATACTATATATCTCGGTTAAGAGAGGCGGGGTACTATGAGACTTACTGGCTGGTCCCGACTGATAGACTTGACAGTATCGAACAGAACATACATGTAGGTACTTCTACAATAGATTAAGTAAAATAGTACTTAGGTAGCAGCCTAGAATAAACTTTACTTGTACACTAGCAGCAAACAAAGGAGGGGAAAGCTTAAGCACGTGTATAGCTGTTTCCATATTTTACCATATTTTACCTTTTTTACGCGCTAGGTTTGGCTGCTCATGCCTTACGACTTCAATGGAATGTAAGAAAATTGAAGGTGCACAGGTACATAGGTACATCGATTTAAACTTTCCCATGGGCCCGTGCACAATAAACCCCGACCGCCCCCAATTGACAGGCTGAATTTTAGGTGCGCGCGTCTTCAAAGCTTCATTGTCGCGATGTAAATTTCTTAAATTTCCTATTTTTTTTTTCTGAGCCTGGCCTGCATGTTTGCTGCCACTCCAATAAAACACTGCCAGCACAACATCAACTTCGCTTGACGCAGCTCAGACGAACAGGTCTGCAGGCATCGGCACCTTTTTATTTTCTCTCTACTTCTATTTGCCGTGCTCTATTCCAAACCTGTACTCCAAATCCAAGGTCGCATCAATACCACCACTACACACAAGTCGTCGGCCTCCTCAACCAACAACATGTCGTTCCGACTCTCCGACTTCAGCTCCATACCCTCTACTCCTGACAGAAGCTCTAGGAGAGGCTTCGGTCACAATGGAGACCATCCTTCTACCACCCCCATGGTACCACCCCCTCCATCATCTGCCCATTCATTCACTCCGGCTGGTGAGCCCTCGCCTTCCTTCCTCCAGAGCTCAATTGGTGCAATGTCGGGTAGTGTGAAGCCTCTCAACTTTGGCAGGTCAAGTCTAAAAAGCCCTCAGAAGTCCGGCTCCAAGGGAAACAATGCCGCTCTCGGTAGGTCTCTTCGGGGCTCTACTTCTAGACAGCCCTCTGGTCTCAGCAAAGAATATCGTGGTGAAGACGACGAGCGCGACAACAAGATAGACCCAAATCGCTCCAGCACCTTTGCTTTCCCTCGCAATTTTGATCTTAGCAGTGACAGCGAAGACGACGACGCGCCCTACGAAAACGATGACCAGTATGAGAATGAAGACTATGAGGAGGAGGAAAGGAAGGGAAAAGTGGAAGACGAAGGGGAGGCGATGGAGGAGGATGATGATGACGCCGAATACGATGTGGAGGAGGAGCTCTTACGAGAACTAGCTGGCGGCCCCCCCCTCGCTGATGGTGATGAAGATTTGATGATGCTCGCAACACCCGCCGCCGACGCGCGCATCCGCAAAGAAGCCGACGACCTCTTCCGCGCATCCGCGATGCATTCGACCATGGCCCGAAAAAGGCAATTTAAATATGCCACCCTCGCCAAAGACCTCTATAATCACCTGGAATTCGCCAACGTTTCTGAGCCTGATGACGTCCTGCTCCAGACCGAAGATGTTATGAACCGACTCTATGATGAGGGTGTCGGACCCGAAGACGACGAGGAAAAACTGGACAGCACCTTGGCACAAAATTGTGCTAAAATGATCAACGATATATGGCAGCCTTATGTACAAACCTTGCCAGAAGTCCTTGATGAGCATGATGCTAAGGTGGGACCAAGTGCTCGTGCACCGGATTTCGAGAAGGCTTTATATCTGGCTACCCTAGTCCTTCGTATGCACCACACACCAGCCCTGGTAGACGAGTTTGGGGTGTCTCAGAAACTAGCCCTCCCGGCAATTCTCTTTAACTGGGAGGAGGATGAACATAAATTTGACGAAGACCAGATCGAGGTCATACTCAGCCACCGACCGGCACCCGCAGCCCACGCTTTATTCTGGCAAGCTGTATTCAACGCCCTGATTCGCGGGGATATCGGTGGGTCGATCGAACTACTTAGAGATGCCGGTTGGGAAGCTGTGAAGAAAACTCCCCGAGGTGAACTACTCTACACGGGCCAGTCTCTAGTGAATATCCGACGTGTCGTCGAAGACTTATGCAAGGTCATGGAGATGTGCCCCTCCGTTAGCAGCGGTAGCTGGGATATACGCAGTAGTGACTGGACCTTGTTCCGCCTGAAGGCAAAGGCGGCTAAGGAATCTCTCATAAGTTTCTCGGAAGGCAAAGATCGGGCTCACCTCGGAACAGGTCGTTTCAACGACTCTACCTTTGCAGCTTCGAGCACCAAACCTAGCCTCACGGGCCTCGCCCGGAAAGCAGAAAGTCAAATACCCTGGGATGTCTACGAGAACCTCCAGTCCCTCTACGCTATCCTCATCGGAGAGCCAGATGCTATACTTGCCGCTGCTCAAGATTGGTGTGAGGCGACTATCGGTTTGTTTGGGTGGTGGGATGATGGCCACAACAAGAGGAATATTGGATTTTCAAAGTCCCTCCAGGTTGCTGGCCAACAGTCTGCGCTGGATGAGGACTTGTACGATCGTCTGGCGTTATCTCTCGAGACTGCGATGGACTCCGATTTTCACTTCAACTCGGCGGACCCAGTTGAAGTGGGTGTGGCCTGCGCGTTCGAGGGAAATATTGAAGGCGTTATAGGTTTCCTTCGCCTGTGGTCTCTCCCTATCGCATCTACCGTTGCAGAAATTGCTTCGCTCGGTCGGTGGCTACCTGCCCCAGAGCCACAGAACCTTATCAATATGAATGAGTTCGATATCGAGGATTTGCAAGTTTTGGGCATGGATCAGAGCCCCGGGCCGGATGAGAAAGATGGAATCAAGGATACTACATTAATCCACTATGCCCGAAGTCTAAAGAGTCGCAAGCACGTAACCGGCGTCACCCCACGCGGTAAGATCTCTAGGGATGGGTGGGAAATGGCTGTTCAGGTTGTCGGACGGATGGACTCCCCAGAACGTTCAGAGCAGCTAGTGCAAGAATTGCTACAGAGTGTTCTCGACACCATCGACGAAGATTCTAGAGTGACGGTCGACAAGATTTGGGCACTCCTGAATGAGCTTGGCATGATCAACTTCGCCGAGGACACTGCAGAGGTAAGCAAGCAGCCTGGTTGAATAGAATGAAAGTGTTTTGCTAACAGATCATCAGACATTCGGAGATATTCTAGCAAAAGATACATTCCGGTTCGGAGAAGCACTATGGTATTATGCCTTGGCTCACCGTCCTGGAAAGGTGCGGGATGTGCTTAATACCCTTATGTCAATTTCTCTCGTAGAATCAACCATATACCCCCCTGACAAGGACTTGGATGATACCCTACGAGGCTTACTGAAGTCACGATCGGCAACACTAGAGCAGTTCGCTAAGCAGGATCTCGAGGCAGCCGAACTCCTTGGTAAAATGCTTAGCGGCTACGCTACACTCAGAAAATTCTACGAGCTTCGTGACGGGGATGGTAACCAGAAGTCAGTCCTACGTCGCCAGCAAGCTGCAACTGCCCTTGTAGCTGTGATTACAAGCGCCGACGACAACATCCGAGGGGGCCTGTACGATGACACTCGCGACGCAGTGGTTAGCGAGGACTTCCTACTCGCGCTTCTTGGAGAGGCGTCCGTCTTCGTCGGGCAATCGCCGCCGGTCATCACGCTCGAACAAATCGACGGCCTACTAAAAGCCATCGAAGATATCGAGACAGTGGGGAGCCGGGTGTACGAGGCGGCGGACGAGTTCTTTAAGTTAGTTATGGCTTCGGGTTCTGGAAAGGGGTCCACGCCGGCAAGCCTCCTAATGAACCAGTTGACCCCTGGCCTCGGCGGCAGCTTCATGATGACGGGAAGTTCGATGATCGCATCGCAACTGCACCAATCGGTGGTCAAGAGCGGGATGGTTAAGGGCAACGTCAAGCGTGCGTGGGACTGGCGGGCCGGGGTCTATGCGGCAAGTGGCTCGAAGGACGTGTTGAAGCAGGTGCGGCACAACCTGACGAAGGACCTGGCGAACTTGTGGCTGGAACAGGCGGATAGCATTATAATGTAGAGAAGAGGGTGGACAGGAGAATATGTACTCGTTTCGCCTCCCCCCTACGAATCCTCCCCTCCGATATTTCTACTAAGCAAAAAACCTTGACTAGAAAATGGGGAAGAGATGAAGAAAACAAAGAAAGAAGAAAAAGGGAAAAAAAGAACTGGAAATCAAGGAGATGGAGGAGGAGCATACTAAGGGGCGTTTTTTTTCTCGTCTTTTTCGAGGACGGAGGACGGAAATGTACTCATGGATTATTGTCGAGATTATTTTATTTATTATTATTCTAAAACGTTGATATGTAATATGATACCTACCCAAACCTAAGCTAGGCTTTTTCTATTGCGGAAGACTGAAACGAAACGTGAAATAAGATATAATTATCAAGAATTAGATTATACAGGTTATGTACATACATAACCACGAGCCTGCGTATGTGCTTAAGCAACTTATAAGTGGCGACGGGTTTCTAGCTTAGATGATCTTCAAGGAATACATAAATGGAGCATATCTAGATATCGTAGATTGGTGAGAAGCAAGGGCGGTTGCTTTCACTAAATGGTAGAGGAATGTTTTACCTGGTTCACGAATATAGTGTTTCTTCTTTGGCGTCTTGCTTTCTGAATACCTTCATGTTATTTATCACATTAAGCCCTCTCTCTAACCTACCTAGATTTACTAATGCGGTATTCAGAGTTGATCGGCAAGGAATAGGATTCATATCTACCTCAATCAATAGCTTCTACCTCGCTTGTGCAGCACCAGCCGTGCTTTTCTTTCTTTCCTAAAGGCATTGGTTATTCGTTTAACCTGTATAAATCTGTAGGTTAAGTAAGGATTGTTGACCAATTCCAAACTACCGAATCTACCTATTCAAGCAGATTACCTTTTTTTTAATGTCTTTTCATGTCTTTCACCGCTACTCGCATTGGAAAGACATACATATACACACAGATTGGCTGCATTTGCTGTAAGTCTCTTCTTCTATCTTTTTTCTTCTGGGTGAGGCACTTTGGTGATGGTGGTGGCTACATAGTACTACCCAATAGATGACTAGATAGCCTGCACATGCATGGATGGGTACATCCAGTATGCAACTGCGAAAAATGATACACGCTTGTGTAGGTAGAAGCATGTACTTTTGGTGTAAGTGGTTAGGTGGGTCAAGGATAGGTGCTTATACTGTTTTTCGTTTTTCACATGCCGTCATGGTGCATGTACATAGGAATGCTAGTTAAGTATACACTCAAGATTGACTGAAAGCCTTGAAGGTATATTATAGGTACGGATGTATAAAGTATCCAATGTGTACGGAGTATAAGTACTATATAATTGACATGATAGATATGTATCTCATATAGTACGATAATGCACTTAAAATACATACATATATTGCGGTAATTATTATAGTTATTAAAGCCAGATTTAATTATCAGAGGCTGACATGAGATACTACTCTAACCTAGGGACGACTATGTACTAGTGTAGCTTCTGACCTCCTACATACATAGTAGGTAGTATATCTACTATCTACAAGTTACCAAGTTACTTAAGTTTGTTACCCCTGATTTCGAACCGATGCAAATCGCCGTATTCAACCCGGGCCCCTCCGAACCGGCGTGCCGATACGACCAGTCAACTTGTTTTCTGGGTATACACTGGCGAGTAATTTCTTCGGCTGAATTCTATGGACAAGGAAGGCTTCGCATATGAGTGGAGCTGAGAAACACTCCATACGGGCTACGGTGGAGTTTCTGCGGCCTTTTCCCCCATGCAACATGCAAGGACTGAAGCACACTTTTTGCGCGGGCTTTGCGTCCTAGCATTCCAAGGCCAATGACGTCGTAAACAAATTAAAAAAAGGAAAGTAAGTAAGAGAGAACCTTGCTAGGTACATAAGTAAGTCTGGGGGAGAGAGGAGGATGAGAGGGGAGGGGAGGGGTGGAGGGGCTTTTACTTGAGAATCATCACCTTGGGTTCATGTAGCTAGCTTACACAGATAGTTACAATAACTCGAGATCGTCGCCTATCACCTACCTTTTTTCTCTCTTTCTTTTTATTTTTATTTCCTGTACTTCTTCATTTCTTCCTTTCCCGTTCTTTACGCGACAGGTCTAATCCCCCCCTCCCCCCTTTTTTTGTTGTTGTTAAAGCCAGCCAACCAACCAACAAAATGCCTCCCATCAAGTCCATCCTCTTCGACTGCGACAACACGCTCGTGCTGTCCGAGGAGATTGCCTTCGAGGGCTGCGCCCAGCTCTCGAACGAGATCCTCGAGAAGCACGGGCTCCCCGACCGCTACGACGGGCCGACGCTGATGCACGACTTCGTCGGGCTCAACTTCCGGGGGCTCATGAAGCGGCTGCAGGCCAAGCACGGGTTCACCATGTCCCCCCAAGAGGAGGACGAGTACCACGACCGCGAGCTCGACGCCATCTGCAAGAACCTCACCGCCAAATGCCAGCCGTGCGAGGGCGTCGACCCCGTCCTCGAGAAGCTGCACGACGACGGCAAGCACCAGCTCGCCATCGTCTCCTCCTCCGCCATGCCCCGCGTCATGGCCAGCATCATCAAGGTCGCCCAGGACAAGTTCTTCGGCAACCGCATATACTCCGCTGCCTCGTCGCTGAACCCCCCCTCGTCGAAACCCGACCCGGCTATCTACCTGCATGCCTGCGAGGAGCTGGGCGTGAGCCCGAGGGAGTGCGTCGCTATTGAGGACTCGCGGTCAGGTACGTTGAATAATTGATTCTCTTCCCTCCCCCCTTTTAACGCACAAGCTCATGCATGTTACCCACAGGCGCCACAGCAGCAAAGAACGCCGGGATCCCCCTCATGGGCTACGTCGGCCCCTACCTGGCCGAGGGTGGCAAGGAGAAGCAGGACCAGATGGCTAAGCTGCTGAAAGAGGAGCTGGGAGCCATCACCGTCATGTACCACTGGGACGAGTTCTGGGACAAGCTAAAGGAGGTCGAGGCTGCCCCGTGAAGAAAATGAGGACCGATTGTCTTCTTTTCTTTCTTCTTTTTCTTTTCACCTTTTTTCATTTATTTATACATCCCCTTCTGCATTGGGAGGGTGTTTGATCTGGGACGAATCACATGTCCAGCATACTACCATATAGATCAGCGATCTTGCCTAGATTTTCATGGGTGGATTGATAGAGCTGAGCTATAGACATTACTTACCTACTTACCTATCTACTTTTACGCTATAGAGATATAGAACATAAGAGAGCGAGAACCGAAATAAATAAATAAGAACATCGATATTTAGGGTATTTTTACAATAAATTGTGAAATTTTGAAAACAACCCATCTTTGCTTAGTTGGGTACTTACTTGTTTTAAGGGAAGATATCATGATTTGGTCAACTACATTTATAATTCTTATTATCATAGATTATAAGCTACCATCAATTAAATCTAGATATTATGTATTATCCTAGCTCTTCACCCATCCTATCCCCAACCCCAACCCTAATCCCCTCCCCCTTTTTCCTTATATCAACTCATTACTCCCCACCACCACCATCCCCACCAACCCTAGAAAGATACCCCTCGATCTCCCCCTGCGTCCACACCTACAGCCGCTCCGCAAGCTCGTCGTCCTCTCCCACGGGCTTCACCTAGCCCCCGACCCCCACGGGCACATAGTACTCCCCGCGAGCCAGATCACGGCGGGCGCGTGCCGCGCGAACTCGAGCACGGACTGCTTGCCCAGGCCCGCGTTCCCTCCCGTTATGAGGATGACTTTGCCGCTGAGGTCGGGGATGTCAGGACTCAGCGGCTGTGAAGGGGTTGGGGTTCCTACCGCAGAGACCCATGGTTGGTTTCAAGGGGGGATGGTCTTGGTTTTGGAGATGTTAATCAACTCGGCGTCGTTATGATATGATCCTTGCCGTATTCATATTGTATGCCTTTTTTTCTTCTCTTGATATCACGATACATATATGCAATTCACGGAGACATTCGGGGATCGGATGATCGCGGAGACCCGTAGGATCGGGAGGCCATTGCGCGATGATTTCCGTTTATAGCAAGTTTGCCATAACTATGATGTCTGTAAACTCTATAATCTCTGAGCATATACTCACCCGGCGTGATGATCTGGCATCACGGGATGAACACCAGGAGAACGGCGGATCATGGATAGGGGTATATGTCTCCGAGAAGCTGGTGCTCGTTGGTTGAGACCGCTTAGAGGCTCGCAAAGGATAGTTTGATCGGCTATCTGGGGTATTGTAGCTTATAAAGCACATGTGGTCGATCTGCCATCAGCCGCATCTTGGCTCGACGTGGGCCATCAATGTCAGAGTTCTTGGTCTTGTCTTCATGCAGATACGCAACGTGGGTGTGTTTGCTTGCGCAGTTACAGAAACTGGTGCGCTCGATGAAATATATCTACTTAGGTAGGTAGGCTCTTGCCTTAGACAGTAACAAATTAATCATTACAATTATAATTAAGGAGCTATGAAGTTATCCGTCGTTTTTCTTTTCTTTTATTTCCTATTGTTTCTTGCTCAAGTGTCGTTATAGATATATGTAAAATGTAAACACAAATTTATATACGCAGATATATACAAGAAAAACGACACTGGGCGTAGCCAAGTTACTTTTAACCTAGAACTAAATTGATATCCTGTAGATGAAGCCCCTCCCAAATCTTTCTATCAACAGACGCAAAAGCTAACCGGTAGGCTATTCCATCTTTCCATTCTAACCATAGCACTTCGTACGTGTCGGCAAAATCTTGACGCTTATTCCAAGAGTCATAAAAGTATCTTCTAGAGAGATAGATTGCTGCCAACTCTACAGGTGCCCCCATAGCAGTGTTTCTTTTAACTAAAATGTCTAGCTGCTCTCTGTTGTGGAGGTACAAAGAGCCGGCTTCTTTCCATGATGGTGTGCGCAGTTTTATTTCCGAGTGAAATCCACTTCGATCCTTAGGTACTTGAGCGAGGAGAATGACTTTCTTGGTGCTGCAACATAAATATGGTGTTTGTGCTGGCAGGAATGGAGTAGATTCCTGTACGTCCTTCACTGGGAAGGGGTAGTACCAGAACCCAGGCGTAGAGGTAGAGACAGTGTTTCTCTTTGGCTGTTTGCAATGCTCAAACACCCACTTATGACATCCATGAGGAGCACAATTTATCGGGCCAATGTTGTCTGAGCGACTCCAACCAGGAGGTAGCGGCCTTTCGAAGTTTTTGAAGCTTTCACGGTCTTCAAACCAAGTTGAATGGATCCTCTTCCTGGAAGAGTGGAGGCCCGCGCAGGTAAACCACTTTGTAATCGGGATTGTCTCCTTATCACCCTTTCCGACTTGGATTGCCTCATCAGCAGCGATTCTAATCACCCCTTGCCATCCAATCCATGACCAGGAAGGTAGCCCTGATGGGGTGAGTCGCTCTTCTACAGGGCGAGATGATTGAACTCGTCGTCGAAGCTCTGAATTTGTATCAGGTCTCCATCCGAGTACTAGGTCAAAGAACATAAGAGGCAGTCCAAACAAAAATCCGCCGGTAAATGCGCGACTAGCTATATAAAGAAGCCCGGATATTCCTGGCAACGCATCTTCATCGTACGTTAATGAGCGACGATTATAGTCTGACACAATATTATGGTAAGCTTCTAGATCAGGGAAGCCAGCAGAAATAGACCCTAATCGTAGCTCAATAGATCTATCCGTTTCGACTTCAAGTCCAGTCTCTTCGTGCGACACACCATGTGGACAATGCCAATGAACTTCCTTCTGGCTGAAAATAATCCTTCTTTGAGCCATCATATATTCCTGGTAGGTCCAGCACCGCGAGTGATAATCAGACCCAGAAGCCAAGACATCGACATCTGTATTCCGAATAACTAGGTCCTCGCGCCCAAATGGTATAACGTGTTGCTTCAATTTACGGGGACCAGAAATGCCTTTTAGACCTATGATCCCAACTTGGGCGTCTTCATCGGCAGCCACAATGGTAACGATTGCATTCGCATATATTGCGCTCATGAGGTTGAGTTGATCGGTAGTGGCGGTCTTGTCCTGGTGGTCGATACAGAGTGCATCTACCCACAGGTATCGCTCTCCAATCTCGGTAGTCAAGTACATAGCATGCCGCACCATAGGGGGTACCATAGCACCAAACTCTGAGCTTTCGAGAGCATTCGGCTTCTGTAGTTTAGCCATGACGTTACCTTCTACTTTATGACTTGAGGATTTCCCCCACCTGTAGCTCAAAGCGACATACCCATCAGAACCCATTTCCATACCAGGAACGACACATTTGTTGCGGACGTCAATGACCCATGCTGGTCGGACTGACCCGATTTTCAAAGGATTTTCGCACTTCAATCCATGTTCTTGAAGACAACGTTTTTTCCACCGGCTCAGAATATCCAGATCAATCCAATTAGGTTGTAAGATGTGGCCAGTGCCAGGATGAGCTGGGTTTGGACCTCGTTTGAGGAGTAGCCTCCAATATCCTAGGTCAAGATTACCTGAATATATTCTTACACCCGGAAAGAGTTCGTCTCTCACAACGGATATGTCGAATTTGCTCTTAGGAGAGAAATGTTCTCTGAAGCGCTTGATCAAGGTTGCATGGACACGACAGATTGAGTGTTCATAACTCAGACGGAGACTGTAACTGCCACGGTAGCGTTTGCTCGAAGGGGAGCCCACCATTGCTGCTATTATGTATTCGCAGATGTTGCATTTTGAAGGCTTCATGTCGGCCCGTAATAACATGGATCCAGCAACTATGTCGTACTCAGAGCCACCCCTTTTACCCAAACCAAGCTCTTTTAACCTGGTTTCTTCACCCATCTCTAAAGCAACTCTTTGATTCTATGATGGGAGGGAAGAAAAGGAAAAGGAAAAGGAAAATGTCGTTTTACCGTGTGCTATGGAGGATAGCATGCGCCGCAAGCAATGTGTGAAGGGCTGTATGCCCACTGATAGATATGAATGAAAGTCAAAGTACGTTCAAAAGGAGAGAAGAAAAAGGTTGATACTGGCCAATCTACCTATGGACTAGGTCAGGTAGACAAGACTGTGTATACACACTTAAGCAGGCTTTATAGTCAAATTCTGCCTTGAGCACGCTGACATGACAGCTAACAGGAAAGGGGCGGGTATGTGGCTATGACTTGGGCTGCTCGAGTGGGCTTGGGCTTAGCCTTGTTATGTATGGAATTTCAACTAGATCAATTGAGTTAGGCATCCATACACACAATGCCTATGGCCTATGCTTAGAGGTACTTGCCTTCTCAAGTCCTTTTATTCTTCACGCTAATATAGGAAATATGACATAACAGGTTATGTTCATATTCACACCAACTGGGTGGTATGAGAGATCCTTATTCAACTCAATACGGCACTTGAAGATTTCAAGTTAAAGTCTAGAACATTGTCTGAAGGATGTAAGGATGAGCATACTCTACTATTGAGGAGCTAGTATCGTTTCCTTCTTCTTAACGTTGTAGTGTTGGCTATAAATTGCGTATAACCTACCCCCTATTTGCCTGTCCATAGGTTGTTACACTAGTCAGGTGGTGGTGGTAGATAGGTACATAGGTACCTACAGAATATACGCTAGCATGTATTAGGTTAGCCCTAGACGCATCTACAGTGGACCCCGGGTGCATTGCAGATGGTAAGTGGAGCTTTGAGTTGCGCGCCCAAAGCTCCAAACCTCGACCTTGACATCAATTTATCGAACACGCATTTAGGATACCTCTTCTAATCGAAATATCCCAACTTAATACCAACAACTATAACAACTCCCAATACGAGAGTGACGTCGACCCCGAATACAACAGCAGAAACCGAAAGAGTACGTGCGAAGCTTTAAAACGTAAACACCATGGCCATCGCGATACCATCCATAGCTTGCCTGGGCGTCATAGGGCGAAACGTAGGTCTTCTATCTAGCCAACCATCTATCCACCCATTCTTCCGTCATCAGGGTTATCCCTCTCTTGCAACCTCCTCCTTAGCCTGCTCAGCACTAAGACTTCCTCCTTTTACCAGAACAACCCCCTCCACATAACCATCTTCCCCTCCTACGACAGCAGCACGCACACCCTCGCGCCCCTGCGCACGCCCCTGCAGTTCTCCCTCCTCCTCTCCAGCACCCTCGACGTCTTCGAGTTCCGCACGCGCCACGCCCGCGGGCCCAACCCCACCGCGAGCAGCACCACCACGGGGCTGGTGACGGGCGACTTCGGGCTGCTGCACGCCGTCGACGACCGCCTCGCCTGCTACGGCTTCGAGACCAACACGGGCGTGAAGTTCATCGCCGTGGTCGACATGCGCGGCCGCGCCGGCGCCAGCACCGTGCTGCCGCCTACCTCGCCCACCGCCGCCACGGCGGGCACGGCGGCCGCCGTGGGCGCCGCGACGAGCGGCGTCGGCCTCCGCGATACAGAGCTCAAGGTCGTGTTCCGCGCGATGCAGACCGCGTACGTGCGCCTCCTGCAGAACCCCTTCTACGACCCTGAGGAGACGGGCTCGGTGGCGCTGGCGCTGGGGGCGCGGGGGCCGGCGGCGGCGGCGCCCGGAGGGGGGAAGCGCATTACGAGTAGGCGGTTCGCGGAGGAGATGAGGCGCATTGGGGAGGGGTGGGCGCCGGGGGTGACGGTCTTGTGAAGGGGATAAACGGCCAATATAAGGAAGGGGGAATACAGGCGCGTTTTGTTAGGGAGGTAATTAATGACGGGGTAATGAGAGGGAAGGGTAAATGAACGGGTTGGTAGGTAGGTAGAAAATAATCTACCTACCTAACCTATACGAAATCCCTGTTTACGATATAATGGGGAAAAAAAGAAAGAGAAAAGAAACATTGTAATAACTATGGTACGGTATGGTTATATGTGACACCACGAACGACAATCTGGCACATATCTTGCATTTCACCCGGGACGGCGTTATGTTTCTAGGAAAGGAGGATACAGGATACGGGGTAGAAACTCTCACCTTTCTATACACTAAAATCAGCGTCGTCATCATGACAAGCACGGAGTTCGGGGACTTTTATTTCAGGGGAAAGATAATGCCGGGGAAGAAAGGGATATAAACGATATATTTATATATATGTACTTCTATGTACCACCACCGCTTCACTCTAGCTTAGATCTATCGTGGTCGTCCACAACCCGGTATTTTCGGCTTTATATGTATAACTAGCCATCTATCTACCTAGGCTAGGTAGATAGGTTATAATAATAACAACCCATCTCATCTCATATTTCCCTTTTTTATATACCCCGTCCACATATGTACTCCACCTATATCCTCCCACCTACCTACCGCCCCTCCTTTTCCTCCTTCCTCAGATGCTCAACCCGCAAGCGCTGCAACCCCGCCAGCTCATCGAGCTCGACCGAAGGGCCCATAACCGCATCTGTGGATCTCCCCATCGGAGCCGAAGGCTCATCCCTCGCCCTTGGTCCTGCCGACGACGCGCCGCCACCCTCCCAGTGCCGCGCCTCCCGCGGCAGGGGCTGCCACCACCCGGGCCCGTCCCGCGCGTGCCACCGCGCGCCGCACAGCTCCCACAGCCGGCTCGCGGCGCGCTTGTACGCGAAGCGCTCGTCTTCGCCCGTGAAAGCCGAGGTGTTGCTAAAATCCACTCCACCTCCTCCCGCTGTCGGACCATGGCTGTGGTTCCGCTGCCCTGCTCGCCCGTGCGGGGAGGCATGCTGGCTGTCGAGGCCGAAGTCGAAGTCTGCGTCTGCGTCGTACGACGAGGTCTGCGACCCGCCGTCGTAGGAGGATATGTTGGGCCGGAAGGGGGACATCTGGTCCTGGTAGGCTTCCGCGATGGTCTCGGAGTGCATGGCGTCGGAGGAGGAGGCGTTTTCGGTTTCTGGGGCGGCTGCTGGAGAGGGGACCGGGGAAGGAGAGGGGGCTTTGGATTCCGGGAAGAAGAGGTCGTCGGGGCCGACTTCGGCGCGGATGATGAGTTTGCAGCGCGCTTCGTACAGCGCATCGAGGAGCGTGATGAGCCTTCGAGCCTCGTTCTTCTTCAGGATCGTGAGGACCGGCACGTTGTCGATGATGAAGGTGTGGAAAGTGGATGCCATGGTGATGTAGTCGGCTGGCCCGAAGGAGGCGACGATGTTGCCGAAGTCCCAACGGACGATCCCGTCGTGCTGTTCTGGAATGGTTATACTCCGGCCGTAGACGGTTAGGGTGGAAGGTTGCCAGGGAATACCCCCCTGAGTGGGCGAGGACAAGACTATGCTGTCAACAGTTTCTCTCCATGAAGATTCATCCGTCTGCCCGAGAATGAAATAATTCTTCGGAATGGTCGTGTCATCTGTGGATGCCATGTCCTCATCACTATTGACTTCATGGTTTATTTGTGAAATTGGTTCTCCCGTTTCACTTTGGGATACACCTATACCAAGGAGTGATCTGGAGGTTTGTGTTGATGATTTGCCGGTATCCCGCCGTCTCCAGTCATTACCGCCTTCCATCTGCCAAAATTCGCACCTAGCCTTCAAAACCTCTAGAAAGGAGGCGAAATCGCTCGATGATCCAAATAACTCCCCCCTTCCAAGAACCCTACCCAATCCAAGGGCTCTGCCGATGAGACCTCCCCTAGGTGGGCTAACATAAGCAAAGCCGGTGGCTTTCTCTAACTCTTCAGGCATCCGATTTGAGGAGGCGACGAGAACGCCACCTAGCTGAAAGAAAGCAGTAAACAGATTACTGAGGATTTTGCTGGCTGCCCGGTCTGGCAACTGAAACTCGTCAAGAAAAAGGATAGGGGACTTTTCTATCATTTCTTTAGCCATCCAAAACAGGGAGTATTGCTGGTCGACATTATCCAATTCCGCATGCATCTTTCGATGCCGCTCCAGCTGAGATAAGGTATAGAGCATAAAAGTATTAAAATGCCACCGTCGTTTCCGGCTTGTGGGCAGGCCATCGGCAAGCAGATCGAGCAGCATGGATTTACCCGTCCCTACCTCGCCGGACAAGAAAAGCCCCTGAGGCGAGTTTATATGTATTGCTTCTTCATGGCTCGTCAGGACCTTGGTTAAGGCCAGGCCTGGGTGCTTACCCTCACGACGAGAAAAGAAACGGGCAAATAGGGGGTTGCGCCAAATAGGATGGCTCTCGACTGCAAGAGCATGTGAGGAGGAAGATCCATTGTTCTCCTTGGTCCTGTCTAGAGCACTCGTGATAGCTTTCAGCCTCGCACGGTACTCAACAGAAGGCGAATAATCCTTCAACCGGTGGTAGACCTTCTGTAGATGGAGTGCTAAACGGTGTTGCGCTGCATCAGGGCAGCAGAGCCCGGTTGCTAATAATGACTGGTACTTTACAAGGGGGTCTGTAATGGTAACTGAACTTATAGGATGTTTCATTCTTCAGCAGGTCTCTAACCTATTATATTCTATGATAACTAGGTTTTGATGGTTAGTATGCATTTTCCCTTACGATAATCGTAACCTATAAGAAATGTAGGTAGATATGCATGATGCTGTATGCGTAGAGCTGCGATTGGTCGTAGGTATGTGATCGAGACGTACAGAAAGATGTGCCCGATCTGTCTTGTCTAATCAGATCAGATGTCATTGCCGACCATCCAATAAGAAAATAGAAGAACGATGGAAACGATGGAAACCTTGTTGTCAAATGACGAGATGACCTAGATCGATGACTCCAAAAAAGTATAAATGCTTTGAAATGACAAATAAGAAAAGACAAAAGTATAAACCATTATGTAAAAACAAGGAAACAAGTGATATATTGAAACCAATGTTCTCTTAAAAGACCAATTACCTAGGTAGGTTACATGATTTTGAAGTTATCAAAACCTACTATGTACATAGTGATGATGATATAGTACATAGGTACCTAGCATTTGTGTGTGTTATCTAATACACATGGCCTAGCGTGCGAGGTATGCTTGATTAAAACAAAAGAAGGCCCGTGCCCAAACTTTGAGCAAAAAGGTGGGTACCTAGCTTGGAATGCTCCTATGCTCCTTCCAGTTGCCCTGGCTGCAAGAAGCCTCAGGAAAGCGGTGGGGAAAAAAAAAAGAGATAGAATGTGGACGGGTGCATGGGCTAATTAATTTTTTTCTCTCTCTCCTTCCTTACGGTCAACAAGGCCCCAATCAATTTAAACCAATCAAAAGTCATAGTTCGATTGAACTGAACTGCCTCGTCATTCTTCGCGAGCGAACGCTGTGTGTTGTTCATCAATTTTTCTTAAACACTTTTCTCATGCACTTACCTACATTCTACATTCATCTGACCCCCTCTCTATTCTGCGCCAATCCATCCTACGCCAGCATCATTTCATCGTCACATCATGAGTAGGAGTCTTCTACATCAATCGACGCATCGAATATAACCACCGAAGTCATCGCCGCCGCGGCCTCTGCAGTCTCGTCGCTGCCATCGCTGTTACCGGTCGATTTCCTGCGTACTCCCGTAATCCCTTACTCCAACAATTGTCTCGTCATCAATACCACAGCCTTTACCACCCCCTCTTCCCGCGTCGCAACATGTTTGCACCCGCTGTGAATAATGCCACCCCAAATGGCACATCTTCCGGCATGACCACACGTGGTCGTCGTCGCCAGCGACCCTTGAGTGCTGAAAATACCGGCCAGCAACCTAAAGCTAAGCGCACGAGATACGAGAGGTCAAATGTCGCCGAACCGACCCCTGCCGAGCCCCAGCCTGCCCCCGAGACCTATGAGGTCAAATCTACGCGGTCCTCGATGATCGAGTTGAAACAGGATGGAATCGAGGAGCCTACACTACCTAAACGAGAACTGAGTGTCCGGTCGAAAAAGGCGAGGCCCGGCGATCGCTTTAGTAAGGGGGACGGCAGTACTCTACTTGTAAGTGCTCCGTCGTGATGAAAGGGCTTCGCCATCATACGAACAGATATTGACATAACCCCCCCTTTTTTTTCTTTGTAGTCCACCAATACCGCGTTTGATGTTAGAAAGCTCCCTGCGCTTCCAGAACGACTTAAACTCGATGCTACAAGTAGGTCATATTTTCACCGTCTATTATCCCCTTCCCCTTTTTGCTGACTTGCTCTTGTTAGGTCGCCAGCATGGCTATGCCGACAGCTCTACCGGCTATGCTTTGAGTCTCACGCACACACACGCGGTCGTGTGGCCTTATGCCACTACAACTCCCTCCCCCGAATCCTTCACCTTCACTCTGCCATATCCCTCCAAACACACAACTGACCCACTGCCTCTCGGCTCCCTTGTCTCGCCATCCTCCTCTTCCTCGGAGCCAGGCCTTGTGGTGGTCATGCCCACTAGCGGCAAAGTCACTTACTGGGAATCTATATCTAGCGCGACCACGTTAGACTTTATGCGCCAGCAGCGGAATGGCGTGGAAGATACCATCCCGGGCATGTTTTCCACCGAAACGGTCGTCGATATTGTCAACGCCGAGTCTGCCGCAGGGTTCATCCTCACCTTCAGCAGCGGACGCATGGCCTACTTGAGCGTCCGGGATGCGCATGGCCGACCCAAGGTCGCGGCACAATTTCTACGCAACAACCTTGGTCCCACTAGCGGTGGGTTCTTTGGCAGCATTCGACACGCGCTTTCGCACTCGGCTCTCCAGGGGGACATTGCAGCGGTACGGACCGATCGATCTTCTAAACAGGGCGAATGCACTGTTGTGGCTGCTACGTCGAAGGGTCGAATTCACACCTGGAGGATACATCGCGGCGGACACCACGATATTCTTACCGAAATTGACGCGCGAAATGCTATTACCGAAGCTATCTCTCAGGCGGATCTAGTGAATGCTAAGATGTCACCGGATTCCCTGAGGCTCCTAGACTTTTGCTTCGTGCCGAAAGGGGTACATCCCAACTATTCTGAGATGAGCCAACTTCGCCAGACACCAGCATCTGATAACTACCAGCATCTGCTATTGCTAGTTTCATTATCCAACAGACATACTTGTCGCTACACACTCCTCGAGGTGCTAGTTAATAACGGCGCTTCGTCCGAATCCCCTCTTGACATTGGCATGGTCCGGCCAATTTCAGCTTATTCTACCTCTTCTGACTCTCGTATCCCCGCCAGGCCGCGTTTGTATCTCCCACGGCCGAACATCATTGCCTTTGTCGTCTTTGACCACGCCACAGTTATTGTTTCCGTTGCCAGGCCCCCCGACTCCCCCGACTCCCAACTCATGGAGGATAACCATATCCCACCACCGACATTTGAGGATGTCGTCGACTTGCGCGACGACCCTACTATCGAAGTTGTCGGGTCTGGCATTGAAGAACCTCAGACGACCGGCCTCACATCTGACGAAATACGCCCGTCCCGTATCAAGACGAAGAATCCAACCGCTATACTTCTAGTGCGAGGCGCCGGCACATTACGAATCACGGTAGCTAATGTGGAGCGTTTCGCAAGCGAGAAGCCTCCCGAGATCACTGCTAAGATCAAGCTTGAGCAAGCCGTATTTTTCGGGGTCAAGGAAGACACTCCTCTCGTATTTGATGTCCAACATGACCTACAGTTTACCAATCGTGAATATGGAATGGCCGCATTGGAATTGAGCCGTGATATTTTAACTTCGGCTGGACCTCACTTTTCGTCACTTGCTGCGCGAGTCGAGACTAATGTCAAGGAACGTGTTCGGTACTTGGAGAAGATCATGACACAGCTTCGGAGTATTAAAGTTAACCTCGACCGATCTATCCGATGGGAGCTGCTCTGGAACGCAGAGAAGATGCATGTTGCCAGTACGCTTTGGCGGAAGCACGAGGAGTTCACCCAAGACCGTCCCACCGGTTCGAAGAAGAGTATTGTTGCAGAGATTGTCGAGTACATTCGTTCGGAGGAAAAGTCAGAGCCCAATGTTGCGAAAGGAGAAGTCGATCAGCTGCGGCATTGGTTTATTCGCGATGTCGACCGCATGGAAATATTCATCGCTTGGGCTTACGAGGTGATCAAACACAACTCCAAGGCTAACATGGACTCTGCTTCCCTCACGCGCCTCATCTACGAAGCCAGCGAAATTTACAATGGTGCGATTCGTGATGCCATGTCTTTCCGAAGAAGAAATCTCGATCTCTATGGGCTGAGTGATGAGGTGTTTGAGCACGGGGTCCTCGCAAGCGACTATGCCGGCCTCCCGGTACCTTGGACTTGCCATCCTTACATCGCTAACAATGTAAAGCGACAGGTGGAATTGGCAACAGAGTGGGTGAAACAGCACCGGGCATCGCAAACCGAAACACAAAACGTTCTGATCCGGAAGACTCGGGAGATCCTGCCTGAGATGACCGAAGTCTATCTCTCGGTAGTTCAGGAGTTGGCCAAGTCGTATCTCGCAAGCAACGACCCGAAGAAAGTGTTAGATGGACAGAAATATGAAGCTGTCTATGAGCAAGACTGCCATAACAAGGTCGTCCTCCTCGCCGAATCCGAAAATTGGGAGGCAGCCATCAAGATCGCCGAAACTCACAGATCATTGCCCGCCCTTGCTGAGGTCTTGACACGCGAGATCGATGGTATTAGAGAGCAGCTCAATTCTGCAGACCTTTCAAGCGAACAATTAGAACAATTGGAGGAGAAGATGACTGCCAAAGAAAACCAAGTTCGTCAGTATTTTGATATGTACGGCAAGGAGTTCGCTTTCCCTTTTTACGAGTACTTGTTTACGACATATGGAGTCGATGCGCTACTCGAGTATGATGGAGACAAGAAGTACAAGACGACGTATCTTCGGACGAAGCCGGAACTAGCCAAGATTTCGTGGATCAACGACATTATTGGGGAGGAGGACATTGATCATGCCGCTGAGACGCTCTTGAACCTTGGTCTTTCGCGTGAGCAGCAAGTCTGGAACAAGAAGATCGAACTGAGTCTGGGCAAATTGGCTCGGATGGCCGAGTCATCACGGCCCTCTAGCAAAGCATCTATGAGCGTACAAGACGCCACCATAAATGGCGTTGCTGAAGACGCTCGGGTAGATGCCATCGACCGGGAACTTGCAGTCATTAGCATTCAAACCGAATTCTACGATACCCAAATTCGCCCGGTCATTAAGGTAGCACTTGATGAGTCTGAAGAGCTCGGTCTTATCCAGGAGGCCTTTACTCTTAAACACCCTAAGAAATATAAGATCCTTTCTCAGATCTTCGACGATGCTATGCAACGACTCTTGAGACATGAAGCTCTTGACCCACTAACCCTCGTCGATCTTCTTACCCTGGTGACACTACCTGCCGAGACGAGAGAAAATGTTGCCGACCAATTTTTCCTTGCCATTCAGGTGGCCTATAATGGTCTCCAGGGCGCGGAGCGCGTACAAACCGAGAGACTCATCTGGAGAAGATGTTACCTTAGAGAGGATTGGACCCGGCTCAACAACACTTCTCTCAAGAATGATGACGATATCATGGATGTTCTTGGACAAACAGATCTCTTCCAAGTTTATTGCACATTATATGCCAATCGTGAGTGGAACAAGCCCTTTATACGACTTAACTATAGCTAATAGGGGAAAACAGAACAAAATGGAAAGGATAAAATCGATTACCGGCGGCTAACACCCTCGGAAGCTGCCGGTGTGTACACCGAGTTACTAGACCGTCGGTTTGATAATATGGAGAAGAGCTATCGCGAGAAGGTGATTGAGGCGATGCGATGGGAAGATGCCAACCTTCGCAAGCACATCGAAAAACATCGGTTGGAGCAGTGGGCTAAGGAGACGCGCAAGTTTGCGGAAGAAGCAGTTGATCAGCAGTACGATGAGACGACAAAAGCGCGAGCTGCGTTCAACAAGTCACCTACGAGGAAACAATCAGAGGCATCGGAGGCACTGAACGGGGAAAATGGCCACGCTCACTACGAAGACTAGTATCATCATCATCATCATATTACAGAAGGATTCCATGGCGGACGAAACATAATGCGTCGGCGTGTAGGAGTGTTGTTAATTTTCTTTTCTTTTTCCTTTTTCTCCCCCTTCCTTTTTACTACTTGATGAAATGTAACATAATTGCCACTGGGAAAGGGAGGTTGTTTCCATGCGTTTGCGTTATTGTTTTTTTCAGAGCCTTATATAATTGACATCTAAGGCAAAGGGGTGTTTGAAAAACGGAAAACCAAAAAATTGCATTTTCTTTTTCTCGAGAGAGAAACCGGTGTTGTGTCAGGGTTGATGCAGAAGGATTATGGGTTATTAAATTCACAACCAAGAGAAACATACATGATATCTACGCGTAGTACGGTGATCAAGCCTCTTCGTTGGCTTGAAAAAAAATAATATGAAGGATTCTCCTTTTTTCTTCCCCTGTAAAAAGTTTGACATTTTATCCATTGCGATTTTTTTTTCTGAAACCTCGCCTCCTTGTCAGGACGCTAATTCCATTGATTTAATAAATCCTTGGGCTTTTACCCCCTAACTACCAAGGTAGGGCAGGTAAGGTTTTCCATGCGATTCAATGTCCGCCCCCGTCTCCACCAAATGAATCGTTTGCGCCGCAGTATAGGCGTTGTCCTGAGATCTGATTGACAGCCAAGAAATGGTTGTCAGATACTAAATTGCCGGTTTTCCGAACACTATATTCATCCATGCGTCGATGCACTATGGTGACTGTGATGATGTAGTGTAGGACCGGAAATCTTCTCGTCCTAAATATTTAACTTGGAACCAGGTTACTACACTATGTCAACTTTCGCTTATTGGTAACCTGGTGTAATAGTAGTTAAGATCTTGGCGAATCTAGTACATAGTATGGCAGTTTGGTGCAAAAGCCGAACTCGCGTGGTTTGTCACTTGGCTCAACGGAAATTTTATTGTAATGCGTATCATCATCCCTTATGTCTTACTTGTACACCGCCAAGGGGGGCTCGCAGTCTCAAGGGAAATCGAAAAGGGCAAAGGGGGAAGACATAAAAGAAGAAAAAATACGGAGGCCGCGGCTGCGAGAGAGGCAAGCGAGCACTGGGTGAGCAGCATGATGTTTTCTCATTTCGCCTATGACTGCGGCCTCCGTGTGTGTGTGTGTGTGTGTGTGTATCATGATGTTGGTAGAATTAAATGGTTATATGTAATGAGGCCTCGAAAATATTGTCCCGAATAGGAGATATTTGTGTAAGTGCCAGTGGCAATGCGTTGAGACCCCCCTCTGGGGTAGTAAGCCAATTCCAGTAGAAGCACGGATTACCTTATTAGTACTGGGGGATTTGCACTGGATCTTCCAGTAACGCGTTGGCGGTAAGCTTTTTTTATTAGTCAAAACTCTGTTTTCTGGGGGTACTGACTTACAACGTTACCCTAGTATAAATCCCTATAACTATGTCATTGTCAGCTTATAGCCTTGAAACTTACAACATTTCTAGAAGACAAGGGAGAAGAAAGAAACACGCGGTCGAGGACAATTGGATTGTGAGCAAGGTTTTTAAAGGGAATAATAACCAAGCTAAAGCTGCACAACATGACTTTTTAAAGGAGTGGGGAAAAGGCAAGGGAAAAGGCTCAGCCCACGGCTGGCTGAGGGTGCAGCTCGTATAGCTTCAATCTAAAAATACGACAGGGTATCAGGGTTGTCGAGCAACCCAGACTGCCGGACCACACTTACACATGCCCAACCAACCACCGGGACCAGAATGTGACCTAAACTCAGGGGGGGCGTGTGCATTCGTGAAAAGCGTGGTGCTACCATGGTGAGATGATAAATAAAGTGGAAGTAAACAAGTTTTTTTTTTTTTTTTCGTATTTTATTTCTTCTCCCATCCCCCTCAATTTTCTCCAGGTTTATTTGTTCTTCCTGTATACCTTCATACACGTTCGCTTATAATACAATCAACCGAACAATACCACTCGCTCTTCACGATTTGCATACGAAAATAATATCGAATTGGCATCGTCATCATCGTCAACGAAAACAAATCCATAAATCTCCCTTGAACGAAACTCACAACCCGCAAAAAATGTCTACCACCACCGGCGCCTCCACCGCAACCTCGGCCTCGGCCTCGGCGACCGCCACCTCCTGCGGGAACCTCTACGACATCCCCGCGCGCGACGCATCCTGCGCCATGCCCTACGGCGGCAACCACACGTCCATCATGTCCAAGTGCTGCAAGTCGACGGACGTGGTGTCCTACTACAGCGACTGCGGGCTGTACTGCCTGGCCGTCGACCAGAGCGTGCAGGACCTGACCGACTGCCTGTACGCCAACGGCGCCGCGTACCAGGACGTCTTCTGCAACGCCAACACCACCGCCACCGCCACCGCGTCGTCTGCGTCCTTGGCCGCGAGCGCGAGCGCCAGCGTGGTCTCCAGCGCCGGGGCTTCGAGCACCGCGAGTGATGGCGCGGCCGCGAGCGGCAGCGAGACGCCGGGTGCCGCGCCGGGGCTCAGGCCCGAGATGGGCGTCCAGAAGCTGGGCATGGCTATTGGGGCGCTGCTGCTGTCGTCGTTGGCGTTTGGGGCATTCCAGATTTAGGGGGGAATGAAGGGGGGATAGGGGGTTGGTGGAAGAAATAATATATATATATCCCGAATATGACGTTATACGTGGCATAATATGTGAAAGAAGAAGAAAAAGGAGGAAGGAAACGAAGTAATAATTTAAAGCGTTTTTACGATTTTTGGGGGTTTTTTTTTTAATAATAAAGGAAAAATGTTCCACTCGAAATATATGGATCAAAGTCCCCCTCAAGAGATTTTTACTTACGCAACGTTAAAACATGAATCACTGTGAATCGTGTGCTCATTGGTGTAGATGCGCATCTTAATCTATGCTTGGAATAAACAATCGTTGGTTTTACATATATTGAAGGGTTGTGTGCGCGTGTGTATGGTTGTGATCGACGTCATAAAGGGGGAGGGGGGAGGGAGATATAAGTTGGTTGGGAAGTTCGGGAATGCTGAAAATAATACATGACTTGAATCAATCCACGTCCGGTTCAACTTATTCTCTTTGCGATGCTACTACTCTTCAATTGATTTGGGAAGGGGGTGTGGATGAATATATGAGGTAGGTTGCTTAGTTGAAGTTGATAGATAATCTCTGCGCATCGAAAAAGCCATTGCGTAGAAGAATAATGCTACTTAATCTCAACTTACTAGTACCTTCTTCTGAACAGTGCAGCTACATGTCCCCCGGATAAAGAAACGGGGAAGAGAGCAGATCACAGTCAACGACAAGAATCCCGGGGGATCGGCACGTAGCACGTATAAGACATCCATGCACGAACCGAGAACCTGGTCCGGTTCGCCGGCAGGCCCCGCGCTCCGGGAAATCGCCTTTATCATCTCCGGAGCGCTCGGGGGCGCTGCCGGAAACCGGGTGTGTCTGTGCTTGAAAAACGCAAAGAATGGGAACGGAGTTCTCTAATGTTCATTAGTAACTAGTTATACTATGGCATGCCCAACTTAACGTTGGTAAGCACATTGGTCGCTGCCACTGGATCTAAGTCCGAGAAGGTTCTAGCTACGGGTGATGATTCAATTAGGTAGATAGGTTTAGTTATACTCGCCCTTAAGATATATGTGGTAATTGAGTATTATGGTTTTGTTTAGACAGCGTGTGTTAATAAGGCTATTGGCCAGGGATAGAGATATATCATAATATAATACTAAGTATTCATCTGCAGCCTCAATATGAAACACCTTCTAATCGTTCTTAAAGATTATGCCAGCTTTGAAATGGGCAACTTTATAAACAGTTACATGAATGATTTATGATAATTGGAAACGCTTTCTTATATAGTGACTAGTGGTTGAGATGATATAGGTGATGCTTATACTTCACAGACCGTACGTGGTTTAGGAAACTACTATCATTTCTCTACGGTATGGTATAGGTGATGGGGATAAATAGGGGGGATCCATATTCATATACCTCTAAACCCTAAGATCTAACCTAACAAGATCATTACACTTGATGTGTCTATTATACGAAAAGGTACCTACCTAGTCAGTCGCGGATTACCTTGATGGATAAGTTTATACTTACCTCATGGTTAATATAAGAAGTATGTGACGAAACATAATCCATATATTGAAATATCGACAGTTTCTATCCACCTACTAGACACCACCTCAATATTGGGTTGAATTGGGAATAACATCGGAGCTTTTTAACTCAAGTAGCTGATACATCTCCTCTCGTATCCTGTCCCCCCTATTTTACAGTGAGCGACCTGAGACTAGACAAAACTATTTAGATTCGTTGCCCGGTTTTTTCATGGGAGTAATTTCAGCTCTTTCGCTATTTTATCTCTATTTCCAGTCCTCATTTCTATTCTTCATTAATTTTTCATGCAAGTCATTTTTCTCTTTTTAAGGGGGGTGAGAGGAGCTATAGATGGCCACCAAACTATCTTATCTGAATCTAGCTAACTAAAAATCACGACGTGAAATACTATACCAATGACTCTATCACAAACCATCCTTTTGAGAAAACATGGATACTATTGGCATATATTGGCTGTAGTGCCTCCTATCATATTTCTTCTATAACCTATGATGCTATATAATGAATACTCTAGGAGTATTATAGAGCTCTTAGACTAAATATACTTCTAAGCTATGAGTGGTCCTCTAGCTCGTGATATTTCATAAATGCCCAATAGAAAAGAGACAATTAGACACAAACACACTCGTATGTATTATGAGTCGAGGTTATCATTTGACTCACCAGGGTTGCTAAAGATCCCCTATTTAGGATGCCCAGGACTTATACGGCGTACGAATACCTAATTCATGATGGAATCCTATCTCTTAATTCCTACCCACCCCTGGGTCGACCTCCTCGGGCTCTTATTCCTATAACCTACCGGAGTCTATATTTACTTGTTCGGACAGGCGCCTGTCTTAGAGGAACATTGTTTATATACCTACCCAGTTCCCCTTTCCAGCTTGATTACTTGTAGGTCGTTGCGTAATACACTATATAGCCATATAGTTGCTTAGAAAACACCAAATGCAATTATTTATTACGTTCCCTCTATATATAATTCCCCTGCTTTTATTCTATAATGTACGCCATAAATAATTGAAAGTCACCAACTGGGATCTCTCTTGTCAGGCCTAGATAATTTCTGTGTATTTATTCTACCTACAACAATATCAAAAAAAAATAAAGAAAGAGTTACACATTGGTTTTTCAAAGAAGAACGAGGGCAGATAACTTCTACTACAATACCTGCCCAATTGGAATTATTCACCCATGTTTGCATGTATAAAACCTAGGTATATATATGCACACGTGTGAGACCAGCACCAAACCCAGAGAATTAACTCTGAGTTTCACCTCTAATTAGCGCGAGCCATCCGATCTTATCAAAGAAAAAGGATTTTCCGTTGGTGTTTCTATTATTCTAGATTGGCCGAGCATGCAGTGGCGAGGCCACCAGTGCCACTACCTTGATGGCGAACGTATAGATTAGGACAGGCGGTGGAAGGTGACTTTGTGTGATATTCAAAAGTAGGGTAGATCATTTATTCGTTTTCTCTCTCTTCTTCTTCAAACTACCTGCTTTAGCCCCCTGATCAATCTTTCCACGACTGCTGATGTTGAGGCGCAGAGATGTTTATGTGTTCGCCGATCCGGAGCTCAATACCCCCAGCCCACGCCGTGATCACGGAGTTGGCCCCCGAGAACGGGCTTGATCCATCATCCATCCAAAGCTTCTTTTATATTCGGTAGGATTTACAGGTAAATTAGCTACATACACGCTCTGCGGCGAGGACCCGACGGAATATGATTTTGACCCGAATCAAGCCAAACTGGATGTTCTAGGAATGTTGTATATTTATGGCTGACTTTTGGGGGTGGTTGAGGAAAAGGCACTTTGGGGGCCACCAGGCGACCGACATAGTGCATAGGTTTCTTTCTATATTTGGTTGATCCCTGCATTGCCATGCTATTTTCATGCTAGGTACCTGCGTCTGTTCCATACTTAAATAACTTCTTTACTATTTACCTGCAGATCGATCTCCAGTTTCTCTGCAGTCGAAATTAACCAGGATCTGAGTGGGTGTTGTTAAGGGTAATAAAAAGAAATACCCAGGACTCTGTTAGTAATGGGTAATATCGCCCTGAACGAAAGATCTACTATTTTACACAGGGTACAGAACCACTCAATCTGGAATAATGGAGTCAATAATCATACGGTGAGTATAGTTATTATTGCTTCTATCGTCGTTGTTGGACTCTTCGAGACTGGTCACTTCACAGATATTCTCGAAGCCAATCTAAGTCCAGCAGGTTTGATTAGAATTTAAATTGAAGATTGCTACGTGGGTATCTCAACTATAATAAAAAAGCAAATCAAAATCAAGAAAGCCTAAGTTCATATAATAGGTCCTTGAACTCAGCAGTTACATGTCATTCGTAACCTGCTAAGTGTTCCTATCTCGTTATGTAGAACTCTTTCATCTTAACTTCCCGCTTTCCTCAAGAGCCTGTAGCCCGTGTAAATCACACGGAGGAAGCTCGTCGCCGCTGACGGTGCTATAAGTCGGCGCGGCCTGAGCACTCGGCGTGAAAATCGGCTCCCTAGACGAGTCGTGGCTACTACTCAGATTCCGCATCGCGTGACTATCCGAGTTGACGATCTGGTCGGGGTTGGAGCCGTGGCTCTCGAGGCTGTCGTTGGAGGCCGAGGCGAGATTCTGCGGGAGGCTCATGTGGCGCGATCGCGGATACGAGGACTTGTCTTTCTCGCTGCGGCTTCTGGAGCTGTGCCAACTAATCGATGCTCGGCTTGTCCAGCCCTTGATGCGAGTGGTACACAATTGCCAGAGGGGACTGAGGGTGGCTGCGCAGGCGCATATCAAGCCCGTATTGACCTCCAGAATAGAAAATGTAAAGCTGATACCGGCCCACCATGGCCGGTCATATATAAGCATGTTGTATGTAGAAATAGACCACCGAACACAAGCGACTGCCCAAGCACTGCACGATACACGTTAGTCACTTCGTTCAACACCCTAGTCATTCAAGCACACATACATGAGCCCGCAGCTGAGGGCAAGACTGAGCCCAATCTTCTGCTTGGTCGACTTGATTTTCAGTCTCCATATCATAGGTAAAGGTAGAATTCCGATGATTAGATCACTCGTCATATGGCCAGCCCCGTAAGCGATGTTCGCGGCGATCGTGTTGATACACTTTCCCGGCAAATCTGAATGCCACTTCTTCGCGATCGGATGGCAGCCGAGGAATTCCGTGAGCAGATTGCAACTCAGGTAGCCCAGTGTATAGAACAATGCGATGTAGCATATGGTCCTAAACCTACGGCTGATGCCGAAGAGCTGGATATATAATAATATCAAGGCGCTCTTGAAACCGGCCAAGCTGAGTACGTAGAACTCCGACGAGATGCCGATCCAAAGGTAATACTGTGAGTTGAGCTCCGGCGTGAACTGCCAGATGTGAAGGCCCATGCCGTGATACGTCGCATTGGCCATAAGAATTGCGTGAATAGTCACCGTGACCATTGTCGCTGCCACAATATCTGCACCGGATCATTAACAATTAGCTTTGGGTACTCAGGGAGGAAAGCCCTTCGTGTCTTGACGTACAGTCGTCGAGTGTGAACTTCTTCTTCACAATGTAATACCGCGAGTAAAACCTTGCCGAGACGAAGAGAAAACTGATGAACGGCATCACAATGGCCGTTCGCCACACATGAACTCCATTCTCGGCGGGGAGATGCGCCGGAGGTTGCCCGCGAGGAGATATCGACAGCTCCCCAGACATGTTAAGAGGAGCGCGAAGCTTTTTAGGGGAGGGAGGAGTCGGAAGAGTTTGTGAGCGCCCTACATCGGAGGCGAAGGAGAAGAACCGGAAGGGAAGGGAGAAAGGCCTATAGCAAAGGCCGGCGCCTCGGGGTTTGGGTTATCTAAGACTCTTGGGCAAAGCCATAAGATCCGAGTAGGAACATGTGGGGAGCGATCACTGTCTTATACGAGCAAACTAAAGAATGTCACAGTCCTCTGCCCTGGCTAGCATGCCTGCGTAAGTAAATGCATTATTCATAAAACACCTTATCGAATCCTTCCCGTGTATGTGCAACCCCTCATAAAGAGAGAGTCGCCAGGTGCAGTAAGTCCATAAAAAGCAGATGAATAATAATAATAATAACCCCTTCCTCCTTCTCCATCGCCTCGTGGGAGAGAGGAAGGCAAGGTTAGGCAGATCCCAGGACGATGGGATAGGGCTTAGGAGCAGGGGTGAGATTTCACCTGGCCCGGTTCACCCAGTGACGTTTCGTTTCCCAAGCATCCGTGACTTCGCCAGCTACGGTGGTCAGCCATGTGAGCAAGGATTGGGTCACGAAAGTCGATCCAAAGTACCCGATCTGGTCTGTCCAGCCTCTGTTTTGCGCTCCCACATACAAGATAGCTACTTGGGGTCGACATTCATTACGTACAGGATAAATTACGCTACGCCGCCTCCACGCATGGAAGAAAACATGGTCCATGAGGTGTTGCAATGCCGACACGTTTTCTTATCTAGTACCCTTTGGGACCGCGATTCCAATCCTACGGCCCCATAGCGCATCCACTTGGTCTCTGGTCCAAGGGGAAAAACTGGACACGGAGGCTGCATGGAACTTTGTGGTCCCCTAGAATGGATGAGGTAGGTAGGTCAGATTGTAGTAGATTAGTGATTGTCCGGCGCTTCCATTGGGCAAAGTCCTCTCTGGATTACAGCTGCTTGCGCACAGTCGCGGTGAGAATAGCTGTCTTGACCGGTTGTATGTATAGAAATGCTATAGTTTTTCTTTTCTTTTCAAACGGGAGTATAAGCCTGAATCCCTGTTGATATTATGCCCCCCCAAACTCCATCCTCCTCGTGGTATGGAGTGGAGAAAACCACATTTATACTGACGCTTAAAGATTCCTTCAAGTCTAGGGAATTCAACTAAACCTGAAATATAGTAAGTTATATAAGTATATATATAAAATTTAACTACGAGGGATAGAAAAAAGTTCGTCCTTTAATAATCCCTCGAGCCACACCATATACGGCGACTGACCCCGTCAGCTCGTGGTAAGCCGCCCATTCAGGCAGTGCGGGAGATATCGATTAACAAGTGAGGTTCTTTTGGCGGTGGGATCGAGTCGAGTTAGCCAATCATACAACTTACCCTCGTCGGTATTTACTGACCCAGCATCATAACTAGCGTAGCATATCGACCCAGCATTTCTATACCTAGTGCCATGTTCTATCCATTTCACTAAGCCTAGCCGCTGCAATAAGAAGGGGCCGTTTCAATATCCTAATGATTGACTCGGGACAACGGCCGACGGGTCCGCTCACAAGGACGTAAAGGGTTACATAATCCGAGATAGCTTCCTGCTCAGTCGATTAATTAACAGAATAGTAAAGGAGCCTCCGAGACACTGGGGCAGTAAACCTGACTAGACTATAGAGTTGGGCAAAATACCCGTGTGTCTAAGGACTTTGTGGGTATGTCGAATGAGAGAACCCCTCCCCTGCTAACAACTAAGCCCGGGTCTGTCTGGTAGATGGTCTTTGCGTCCAGATAGTTGCCGCGAATCTATCCGCAGACTTTGGGTTTTCCATTAGGTAAGGGTGAGATTTTTAAAACTCGTAAGGCTATTAAGCTCTGAGCTGAGCTCTCTCGTGATAAACATGTGCGCATGTGTTATGGATACTACACTATAATGAATATGTACCATGCAGTAGTAGTATATCAGAAATGCAGACCCTTTTTTGTACAGCCTCCTATATTAAAAGGTATAACCTGCACTGCTACGTACTGAAACAACAAAAAAGCTTGATTGCCTATAGCATGAATAATATCGCAAACATTATGTTTCTTTTTTTCTAAATTTATTATAATCTACATACATACCTCTCATACTATACTAAAAAGAATGAGTATTTAGCATTGAGATCTCGATCTTTTCTAATTGCGACCTCAGAACGATGAGGAACAAACGGCATTTCTCTTCCCTTTCCAATCCCCGTTTAATTCCAATAGTTTCGGCATCTCTACGCAGATTTTTCGAAAACAGACAGTGGAGACTGTTTGTTGAATGTAACGTGCCACGGTCCATACACATTTTGTATGTGCCTTACGAGGGTTGTTTAGTTAGCAACAACATGGGTATGTAGGTAGCCTATGTAATGTATTTTGCGTGCGATAGACTAAAGGGATATACTACTATGTACATTACTAGCCAGGGAGAGGGGGCACGGAGGGAGAAGGGAGGGAGGGGCGCAATTCGATCTTTTCCATATATGTGATCCACTACCGCCTTGTCGCCGCCGCAAGCTTCTCCCTATTAGTCGGGTTTTACGACGAGGGGAAAGACGGTAAACCACACCCTACGAGGCTTTTCCGGGCAGTAGTCAAGTTAGGTAAGCTAACTGTGCAGATAGGCTATAGAACGACTTGGCCCCCCTGGGCGGAAGAGGCTGGGGGTGGTTGCGCGATGACGATTCTAACTAGTGTAGAGCAGTGAAGAATCTAGGACTAGTGTGATCGGGTATAGCCACGAGCCGTTTCTCTAGTGTAGTTGGCGATTCACCTAAAGAGGAAAATGCACCTTATCCTTGCGCCCTTCAACGACTTCTACTACCTTTTTTCTTTCTATTTCTTCTGGTAGACTTTACGATAACCATGAGCTACAAACAAACTTTTTTATTCCATCCCCTCAAATATTGGAGGGAGTAATTTATATGGAGATTATATTGTCTCTATAAATATCAAAACTTCCAGTTACCCCTATTCTGCTGTTTTGCAGTCTCATAAATACGACTCTTCTATCTATACACCTTATTCGCTTGCGGTCCTACTAACCTTAGGAATAGCATTACAAAGCATCACTATAAAGTATAGTCTGAACATTCTTCCTTTACATGTGAAGTATTTCTTCAGGGCTGTGTTCGTGCGTTTCCCTACGACGATAGGGACCCTTGCAGCGTTAACCCTAGCTTCTTCTGCCTAGTGGGAGGCACGTGTACAGCAAAGAAGATGCCGGGCAAGGGATAGATCTCGAAACCAAGGCGCTATTTAGGTGCTAAAAAAGGACCTCGACCCCATGTTCATTTTTAAGTCTGGAGGTCTAGATCTAAGTCTTCTATGTCACATCTACCACTAACCTAGGCAATTTGGTACCTTGGGTGCGGTTAATTGAAAACAAGTAGTCTGCAACACCACCACATCATTGGACTTGTAAAACGGGCTTTGGGGGCCGTCTATATTGTCTTCAAAAGTACGCTGGTTCTCTTTCAGTTATGGGAGTAGACGCTATCGTCGCTGATAGCTCTTCTTCTTCACCGAGGTTTCAAAACGACAGCGATATGTAAAGGCCATCAGAAGGAAGATATTGGAATAAACGTGTCGGAGAATGAAACTCTTCATTATCTACATATGGTATATGTATATACGAACTTCTGCCTAGGTAGGCAGGATTGATGCCTAATCACGAATGTCTTTCCGCTCTGGATTCATGATGTTGCTGGTCTCTTGGTTTTAAAGAGACGATGCACTGTATTTATCTTGATCTGCTCGCTACTATGGAACATATCATAGTATATCACCAAATAACACATACGACTTTTATATGATTTGGTTTTGGGGTCACGTGTGCATCGACGAGACGTGCATATACTATGCTAAACTGGTCTATCTAAATATCTATTTGTATAACCGCATAGTTCGATTCGATTCTAAGCCGAGGCCTTCATTGTGTGTCACTTTGGAAATCGGATATCAACCTACAGTTATCTAATGGACTCTGAGGATGATACCCCCCTGGTTCCCATTCAATTTCCACTAGGAAGCTCTGATAACACGATACCGGGCAGTCCTATATCGAAGACCAATGCTGGTATCAACTCAGACTCCCTGCGGAAGCCCAAATACAATTACATGGACCCGGCCGGAGATTTGCATCTCAGTGTGGGCAAAGATGAAGCTGCAAGGTTCTTCGTGGTTTGCTCAAAATCTTTGGCAAGATCTGCACCCTTCTGGAAAACATTGCTGTATGGAGGGTTTTTCGAATCCAAGAAGCCCGACTCCCAGGATCAGGATAAAACAGACTGGGTCGTGAAGCTTCCCGAGGACGACCCGAAAAGTATGGAACTGCTTCTCAATATTGTGCATGGACGTTTTGAGTTCGTTCCCGAGCACGAAGCCAGAATACCAGTCGATGATCTTTATAATCTGTGTGTCCTTGCAGATAAATATGATATGGTTCACATGTTGCGGCCTTGGGCTAGGGGCTGGTCAAAAACCGTTCACAACAGGCGCATGTTTTCAAATTACACGGAGCACTGCAAACTCCTTTGGATCTCGTGGGTGTTCGGCGACCAAACCAATTTTGAGCACACGGCGAAAGTCTTGCTCTGTAAACATCGACACCCTCACGATCCAGAGTCCCTAGAACCTCCAGGAATATATGGTAAGCAAAATATCATCTTGCTTGCTGCAATAAACAGAACTTACTTAGTATCTTCATAGAACGCATGGAACAAATCCGCTTGGATACAATCACCGAACTAATAGCCCCTTTCCGTACTACAATTCAGGGGCTTATCGAGAACGACTTGTCATTCTGTGTTGCAGAGAAGAAGAGAAAGAAGTCTACCAACTGCATTCGCAATATGCTCGGTGCGGCTATCCAATATCTTCACGGATTTGAGCTTTGGCCTATACCATCGGCCGAAGACGTAGACTTCGAGATAGAGTGGCTCGCAAATAGCCTCAAAGAGGTCGACGTAGAATCCGGAGTACACGACGAGTGTACTCATACACCAAGATTGCAAGAGGGCATTGACAAAACCTTGGGGTCAATCCCTTCTCTCCTTACTGAAACGGAATGCCATCATCTTCGTGGGCAAGCGAAAAAGTCAGGGCTCGCAGTGACAGAAAAGAAAGAGGTTGTAGTAGGCAAAGATGAAGAATGAAAGAAGTAGCATTGCTGAATATACACAGAAGGCACTCTATCCAGCACGCGCATCCAGATCCAAATATAGTCCGTTGTAAGAGGTCATCTTGCCGTCATTTCTGTTTTGCAACCGGGTTCCTACATGTGTAGATAATTATTATTTGAAACTATTACTATGGATTGATTTATTGTGCCTCCTCATTTCCACGCAAACCATGACAGTCTAGTAGTCAGCACAGAAGTATATATATCCAAATTAGCTAGTAGGGATTCTTCCAGAGTCTTTCTACCTTCTTGAAGCATGGTTCATTTGTTTCATTGGCATTACTACATATCCATAACACTACTATATTGATTCCTACGCTGCGCAAGATGACATCTCAAGTGGACGAGCAGCCCCGACTGGAGCAGCGGATGAGCTTGGAGGACGTGCCCCTAGATCGCGGATACGGCAGTGGAGGGCCTCAGGAGACCATGGCCATGACCTACACGGCTCCGTCTCCCGCAGCAGACAAAACTTACGACGAGCTCGAGCTTCGCGGCGGGGAGAATTGCTGCTCCTACTGGATCACCAAACTGCATTGGTGCGAATAACGTGCGTGCGTGGGGAGGAATCCATTAGAAAAGAACAAGACACATACGAGGGGAGGGGGAGCGGGTGACGAATGGTTCTGCTTCTCGGTAGTGACTAATTCGATGGTTCGTTGGGAACACCGGTTCTTCGATAAACGAACGACACTGGCTGGTTTTTTTTGGGGAGGAAAGGGAGGTGAATCGTGATGAGTAGGTATAATATATGGATGGTGGGGGGCCCTAGACTTAGATAGTATAGATGGGCAGCATGTCGATAATGAGGGAAGTCTGGAGTCTGGAGGTGGGGAGACAATATAATGCTTTGTTTTGGAATTAGTTACTCTGGCTCTCTTCATAGGTTGTGAGCGAGTATAGTATATACTCACAACTCGATTACCTAAACCCAGGTATATTAATAAGGTATTGCCAAGGTAGGAAAGGTGAAGGGCAATTGACCAATGGGGGGCTGTGCACTAGGCTGACCAACGGTTTTTTATGTACGGAGTACATGTATCTTAACCCCGGAAGTCGGCAATCCTTCTCGTATTCCGTGCCATGTGTGTAAGATAATGTCACGCATTGATAGGCAATATGGCAATGGTTTTTGTTCTCGACGTGTTTTGCCTTGTCTTTTTCTGAGTATCGTTTCAGAATGGAAGGTGGACCGAACATTGCTCTTTTATATACCTAACCTTAGCTAAAGTGAGAATTCCTTATACTTAGTACCTAGGTATACATAATATTGTATGTACTTAGCGATAGCTAGGTACCTAGGTAGCGATAAGCCACTGTGGATATGACATAATGACGACGACGACACGTGGGGCAGCGAGGCTCAGCCCGAAGCTCTTTACCTAGCGGCATGCATTTACTCCAGGGACCACCTAAGTAAGAACCAACTTTATTCTCTTCCCCAACTTCCGACACTACCGCGACGATAGAAAAAAAACAAAAACAAAGATGCGCGGTGTTGTAGTTGTTGTTGCTGTTGTAGAGTCATAATATTTCTCTTTCTCTTTCTCTCACTCTCACTCTCACCTAATCTAGATCTTACCATAAACAAACCACAACCACAAGCGGCGTTGGGATCGGAATCGGAATGGCATACAGTTTTCCATTCACTTTTTTCACGTTTGAAGACTTACCTACTAGATAGCTAGTTGTCTATTGTTGACTCCTTTGACTCTATACTTCTTCGTTCTGGGTACTCTCGCTCACCCAACTCGTCCTCGTTCATCGAATTACTACGTACGACAACATGTCTATCCGCATCGTCCTCGATAAGCCGCCCGAGTTCTATACGAACCTCGACTTCATTAGCGGCCGGGTAGTCCTATGGCTGAACCGATCTGAGAGCATCGGCAATGTAATCGTCAAGCTGGAGGGAGAGTCGCGCACAGCTCTTACCGTACCAATGGCCGATCGCGACGACTATGGCGATATTGTGACTGAGAACCATAAGATATTATACCGTGTATTCCAGGTATACCCGGATGATGGTGCCTCTGTCACCTTTGACCCCGGCCAGCACGAGTTCAAATTCAACTTCAAGGTCCCCTTGAATAACATCTGCCATGATCCCAAGGCCATGGGCGCTCTTATAGGCATCGGCGGCATCGGCGGTAGTTTTCGCACCATGGACGGCACAAAACAACTAATGCTACAACACGTCCGGGCCACCTTACCCCCCTCGCTGACCGGCTTCCCTCAGGAGGCAGAGATACGTTACTATATAAAAGTGACCATCCAGCGACCAGGTCTCTTCAAGGAGAACTGGCGATACCAGACAGGCTTCAAATTCCTGCCCATCGAACCGCCACGGCCAGCCAAGACGAACCAAGAAGCCTTCGCTCGCCGACCTTTCGCATTCCGACCCCGCACCGCCGCCGCCCAGAGACGCTCGTTCTTCGGTGGTCTCAGTAGACAGCCATCGACGCCTCAGCTAGACGAGTCGAACCAATCACCACCCCCTTCGATCGAGATGTCCGCGCGCATACCCTTCCCCACTATACTCACCTGCAACGAACCGCTGCCGCTGCGTCTCATCGCAAAGAAGATCGCCCCCGTCTCAGAGCAGGTCTATCTGACGGCGCTCGAGATCGACCTGATCGGGTATACGCAGGTGCGAGTGCAGAACTTCACAAACGTCGAGCGCACCGTATGGGTCGTAGTATCCGCACCGAACCTATCCATCCCACTCGGCAACCCCGACGACGCCATCGACACCGAGTTCGAAGTGCCGAGCTCGCTGTGGGAAGCCCGGCGCCTCCCCAATACCATCGCCCCCACATTCCGCACCTGCAACCTCGCGCGCCGGTACGAGATAGAACTCAAGCTGACGCTGAGCTGGGGCCTCTCCACCTCCCCACCCTCCCTGTCCTGGGGTGCCGCCGCCGCCAGGGGCCCCCAACCCCAGACCATCCACCTGCCCCTCAAGCTCTCCAACGTTGAAGTCTACTCGGGCATCAAGCCCCCCGCCGCCCTCCTCCAGTCCGTGTCCTACCCCTCGGCCCACGCGAACCCGAACCCCAACCGCCCTCCCCGGCCCCCGCCCCGACCCGCAAACCCCAACGCCCCCGCGCCCCCACAGAGACCCCCCCAGGACCCCCTGTACCCGCCCCAGCTCGGCCCCGGGAATGTCATCCCCCCGTACGACGACGCGCCTCCCAGCTACGACGAGGCCATGGCGGATACCGTGGTCGTGTCGCAGGAGCGCCCCGCATACAGCGGCGTCACGGCTGAGAACGCGCCGAGTACGATGCCCCCTGAGAAATCGTCTAGGGGATGAAAACGTTGATATTTTTTTTCCTAAAAAAAAAAAGGGGGGGAGGGGGTTTGGTGTTATTACGGGGTACTATATGTTACAGCAGAGTGCTGAGGGACGTACATAGCGCGGAGCGTGCATGAGCGGAATGGTCTCCGCATATAGAGAAGGGCTGGCTTAGTACATAGATTTCTGTGATTATTACAAAACTCTGGAAGAGTGATAATCAGTTCCTCGGGGTTGGCGAGCAAGTGGAAGTAAGGTCCTCGATAAATGGATGGATGGATGGATGAGATAGGATGGGATGGGATGAAAAATGATACCCCCTTACTTCCAAATTTTATTTTATAAGGTAGCGATGGAATTAATATAAAGCAGTTACTAATTTCTTCTCTTCATTGCAAGGAGGGGGAATACATATGGAGAAAAGAGATATTAAAAAGAAAATAAAAAATAGAATAATAAAAATATCGGGAACTCAAGTTTAATCTCATGTGTAGTAGCGAATAGGGAGTTTTTGAAAAGCAGACCGGCATGACGTTATTATCTTCCTTTTATCTGCTGCTCGTCGCAAAATAAGGGGTATAGAATAAATAATAGTGGGACTAGGCCGAGCCTTTAGATAGGGGGTATACGTGTGTGTGAGTCAAGAGATAAAGATGAGGCCCAACGTCCAAACACCGAGAACTACAATATCATGTCGAATATATATGTATATGTATATGTATATGCTCTTATATACATCTTACGAAATGCTAATATGTACAAACGATATAACCTAAAGCAAGTATATCTTTATATCTTCTCTATCTAGTTAGAAAGAGAAAGACGGGGAGAGAAGCAAAGGAATAGGTAGGTGAAATCGAGCGATTGGCAGCGGGCCCAACATCTCTACTTGTTTGGGGAGAGTAGTCATTCGTCTGGACTAGGTAGGAAAAAAAGAACCGGATGGGTAGCTAGAAAAACGGAACATATGCATGCAACTAAAGCAGATCTTCTTTTCTTCTCTTTTTTTCCCTGCTTGACTTTCCCAACTAAGGAGTCAGTGGGGAAGGGTATCTATGGTCTTGCTCTCCTTTTTATTGCGTTCCTCTAATAAACGACAGAATAGTTCACTGCCGCGCTCTGTTCCCATCTCCCACCCATTGCTTAGATTCCCTATCGTGAAAAGAGCCTTCAGCTCAGATAACATCCCATAGGGGCTCGTTCGTTAAATCGTTTTAATTTTTTTTTTTTTATCTCTTCTTTTGTAATTAGGTAACCTAGGTTAGACTTATAGCTTCTCCTTGAGGCTGTTTTTCATGCGCTTCTCCACAGCGTCAAGGTACTCGTTGGTGGTCACATAGTCCTCGCGGGCAGTCTTGCCGCAGGCGAGGGCGAGGTCCTTGGTCATGATACCGTCGACGTCGACCGTGTCGACGCAGGCCTTCTCAAGGCTTTCGGCAAAAGCGACTAGTTCAGGCGTGTTGTCAAGCTTGCCTCGCTGGATGAGACCCCGAGTCCAGGCGAAGATGCTCGCGATTGGGTTTGTCGATGTCTCGCGCCCCTTTTGGTGCTCGCGGTAGTGGCGCGTCACGGTGCCGTGTGCCGCCTCAGATTCGAACGTCTTGCCGTCCGGGGTGATGAGCACGGATGTCATGAGGCCTAGCGAGCCGAAGCCCTGGGCTACGATGTCGGATTGCACGTCACCGTCGTAGTCTGAAAAATGTTAGTCTTTTCTTTCCAGCTGCGCTCCCTTTTGCAGAGTCGATTAGGAAACGGGGTAGGGACTCACTCTTGAGAGCCATGATGTATCCACCAGAGCTCTTAATCATTTGGGCAACCATATCGTCGATGAGGCGGTGCTCGTACCATATGTTCTTAGCCTCGAACTCCTTCTTGTACTGCGTGTCGTAGAGCTCCTGGAATATGTCCTTGAAGCGGCCGTCGTACTTCTTCAGGATAGTGTTCTTGGTGCTCATGTACAGGGGCAGCTCCTTGGCAAGCGCAAGCTTGAAACTGGCGTGCGCAAAACCGGTAATGCTCTCGGCCGTGTTGTACTGGGTTTGCGCAACACCACCGCCCTCCTTGAATTGGTAGACCTCGATCTCCTCAGGCTTGCCGCCCTCGGGGGTGTAGACCATGGTCAACTTTCCGGGGCCGGGAATGACGCGATCCTTGGCGCGGTACTGATCACCGAAGGCATGTCGGCCGATGATGATGGGCTTCTTCCAGCCGGGCACAAGTCGGGGAATACGGGGAATGACGATAGGCTCGCGGAAGACGGTACCACCCAGAGCATTTCGGATCGTGCCATTGGGAGACAGCCACACTAATGAGGGGCGCAGCAGACATTAGCGCTGGAGTTATTGACATGAATAAAAAGGAGGGGAGGGGGAGGGATGATGCGTTTGAACAGAGTGCGGGGTTCTATGAGAGAGGCGCAAGACGCATGCAAGGCTAGACAATATGCATAGGAAAATTCCGTGGCATTGAGGACCTGCTTACTTTGCTTAAGGTTGAACTCCTTCACACGTGCTTCGTCGGGCGTGATAGTGGCGCACTTGACACCGACTGAGTACTTCTTGATAGCCTCAGCAGCATCGAGAGTGACCTGGTCGCTGGTTTGGTCGCGGTACTCGAGTCCGAGATCGTAGTACTTTAGGTCGATATCGAGGTAGGGGAAGATGAATTTATCCTTGATATTCTTCCAGATGATACGGGTCATCTCATCACCGTCGAGCTCAACAACAGGGTTCTTGACCTTGATCTTCTGAGCCATGTTGTACCTGGTCTGGTGAAAAAATGCTACAGAAACTGCCGGGCTAGAGATTCTGAAGGGAGCTGATCTGAGGACCGGTCGTGCAGATTTGGAAAATGCAGAAGGTCGAATGCAGCGGGCTGCGGTCGAGTAGGTGGCGTTCATGTTGGGCAAGATAAGGAGCTATGCTAGCCCACGATAAATATATTTATATATATATTGGTATAAGTGGTGGAAACGCCGACAGCGACGGGGCACTTGGTTGCCGAGGGAATCTGCAACTGGTGTGAGCCGGAAGGGGTTTAACCAAGGTTCGCTACTCGGACTGGAGGAAGTTGTGTCATGTATGGGGCTGATAGACAAAAATTAAGCGTATATGACATATATGAATAGCTTGGTTGATTAAGCCAAGTGGCTTGCGGGAATAGGAATAGAGGGTAGAGCGACTAGACATGGAATACTGCTGTACACTTACCTACTAACAGATATCTGAGTATGTTAGAAGAACCGGTTCGCAGAGGAATAAAAAAGAGAGAAGAGCAAAAACTCAACTTTAATAATAATTAAAGCTTCTCAATAGAGTCACAAGAAAAAAAAAAGGCCCGGTAATAATAACAATGGTTCCGGAGATCGGAAGTTGAAAACCAAGTTGATGGAGCTGTGATGGATCAGAAAGAAGAGATTTGAAGAAAAATCCAACTAGTTTAGTTACAAAAGTTAGCTCATGTGTGAAGGTGGACCCTTTCTATATAAACTATATTTCAACCCGGATTTAAACCCATGGAAGTAACGGAAAGTAAAGTTTAGATTTCATGGAGGTTACATCACATCAAACATACGATGCCGCGGCAAGTACGAAGTACCTGCCTCTTCCCCAAGCTGAGACGACGCAAGACGGACTAGTATATGGGAAAACCCGTTGGAGGCTAATATGGAAGGAACAAAAAGTAAGAGCGACCACCCAAAGAAAAAAATATTAAGAGGGGTTTGCGTGTGTAGCCAGGGATCCTGCATTAACCCCCACATTTTGCCGATGTGCGGAGAAACCGCTCTGTATGCAAGTTGTTTGCAGGTTGGAGACATCCGTCCACCGATAAGTTATTAAACTTTCTCGGGATATTAATTGTAATTGTAATTGGTACGTATAACGGTACCTAGTACTTAATGCTTGGAGTCAGCACTTTCGGGGTATATGGGAATGGGAAACAGAGAAAGCACGCTCGGTGTTGTCGACATGGAAAACCGGACCATTAGGAAGTCCAGGAACCCGGGCAGCTTAGCCCGGGCAAGCCCGGGGTACCCTCCAAGATGACGATACTAAGTAATACACATGCATCTCTAATTGATGACATTGAAAAAGAGTAGATCGGCCCCGCTCCGAGCAAATTGGTATGTAGCAAAGTATCAAGGACTTCTTCTAATGTGATAACTTCATATTCCCATATAAAAGAAATCAAACATACGTTTGCTGACCAGGTAGCTGGTATAATCGTCAGTGGGATAATTCATATAAATTGCGGAGTTCACTTACTAACCTAGTTACCTAAGTATCTGAGATATTTCTCAATATTTACCTTGGTAAATTCCTATATATCTGCCTCATACTTCATAAGGAATAATGAGCAATTTTTAGAAAAGATGATGACAGCATTTCATTATAAATATTATGATGCCTTAATAACTACAAAAAAGAAAACCAATGTGTGAAAGTAGAAAAAGTGAAGAAAGCAACACGGCGAGATGCAAAAACAAAGGATATAGGTTAGCAAAACTAATGAAAGGACAATTCTGTATATTATACACTTATACTTTTTTTGCATTTAATTTTAAAGGGTAGATGTCTTTGTATTGTGCAAATTTTTATGTATAATGGCCTTGGTCTTTTACAATACATTAAAAAGACATTTGAATCCCTTCTTTGTAAACCCCCTTCTTTTCTTATATCACACTTGGCTGTGTTTAAAATAAATATATTTATATACGTTTGCTTCATAATATATCTTTTACTAATTGAATATTCGCTCATAAAACTCACGTGAAGGGTAGCTAACGACATTACAAAACGGATGTTCATTGCTAGTCAACTTCGGTAAAGCATTGTTGCTCGTGCTTATGATATCGCAACATTCTAATGGTTATGTATCTGTCTTCCATTTATTGATACTGCAATTCTTCTATTACCTAACGCAACTCCTGCCTCATCCAAAATATTGTATAGTTTACATCTTCATGAATAAATGAATCCTTCAAGACTCGTGCCCTATGTAACAATTAGTGAGAAATACGATTTTGTGGTCGTTTCTAATGGATATCATGGGCCTATGAGTAAATAGGTAGCCTCTATTACAGATACCGGTTCATTCTGAATAGTACTCAATGTTACAGTTCCCAGTAAGGGGTAACACATATAATACAGAATTAAGGAAATAACAGCCATTTGGTCATTGTTGAAGCTTCTGTTGGCTCAATTGGTTGCCGCAAACCAACTATGACATCCGGGTTCTTTGAAATATGCTCTTCATTGCTTAACCCTCGAGTCAGAAGCAGTTCACTATTGTCGTGCACCAAATCTAAATATACCATGAGAAAACGACCCCCCTCCCCAGTCTTTTCACGAAATTTATTTAACCAAGCCATTCAGACCACTGCTATAACCGTGTCCCATTGGATTCGTGAACAGCTAGGAAATAAAAGGCGACTGGCGCAAGGTACAAGGAGGCTTCGAGTACCAGAGTCATATAGACACTAAATTTGTTCTTGGGTATTTCCGCCATGTAGTAGTACAGTACGTGATCTAGTTTCCGATACTAAAACGCTATAAACCATGTCCACCACCATAACGTCATGACGAAGCTTCTTGGCTGGAGGGGGTTCGGATGAGAAATAAGCCCGACAGAAGACATCCTGAACCAGAGGAGGAAATGATTACTGAATCGGGACGCTTGGTTGAGTGATAATAGACCAAGGGAGATGATCGTATTGACGATGATGATCCACCGGTTTCTATATACTGTAAACGTGGCGTAAAGACGTACATATAACATGTCTTGGGTAAGCAGCGCCAAATATCCTAGCAACATGACCTTCTTTGACGGTGTGCGCTGTGGCCGCAGCGCCGTCGAGTTATCACCTGGATCGGGATATGCCACGAGCACAAGCAGCTCGAACACGAGCCACGCAAAGAGGTACATAGCACCGAAAAATTGTACCCAAAAAAGCCCCGTGCTGCCAAACAACTTTATGAACTGCGGGAGCACGCCAAAGACGAACCCGACCCGGCGGAATGGTGCGTCAGCTTTGAGCTTCTTAGCAGCTACCTCGGTGCGCTCGGCTAGGACCTGGGTCGCGGCAGAGCGGGCAGAGAAGGAGGACGCGGCACGCCGGCACCAACATCCGGCCAGGTGAAGGGCGCTGGACAATGATATCACAGGCGAGCAGCACAATAGCTTGCAGTATACGTTGCCAGACACTGGTCCTGTGGGCTGTGCCATGGCGTTAAGCGCGAAGCTAACCATCCAGAAGAGGACGGTAGGGCCAGATACCTTGGATGGTGGGTTTTCAGCGTGCATAGCTTTGAAAAATAAGTCGCAGTTTATACTGGATTTGTGTGTTGATTCTGTACTATATGTGGGAACCCCTTACTGGGAACCGTAAACACGAGTTAGAAATTTATATGCATCTCACCAAACGCCTCAGGTTTACTTGGTCGAGTTATCCGTTATAATTTCTAGGACTTGAGAAAGGACCCTCTTATGCTTGTCCACTAAGGTGAATGCTGACCTGCAGAAGAAAGGCATGTAATAGCAAGAGAGGGAAAAAACCAATGATAAATCAATAATGAGATGTTATTGGCGCGTAAGGCATTAACACACATACCTGTATCTAAAATGTAAAGGGCCTTAAGATTTATATAAAACAAGTCAACGCAAGAAGAGCAATCCTCTTCAACTACCTAGTTATAATAAATGAGTATCATATCATACTTAGGTAGATACTATTTTTAGATTCATAACTCATAACACATTAGCATATTAAGACCTCCCTCATACCTGAACTCATGCCTAGGAAAACTATCATCTACCGCCGACTAACTAAACTTCCATGAACAAGCATGTCCCCTTTTAACACCTCGAAAATCAGGAGATGATTATCTGCGAATGTAACATTCGGGAACATTACCGATGACTCATGGTAGCTGAGCTTCAGCCAGCTCGACTAGGGTCCCATCTGCATGCTGCCATCTGAGTCAAAATGAGTCTCCCTACATGATCATCACGTTGTCTCGCCGGTGGGCGTTCCATCTATTCTGCATATAACACCAGCTCAGCAGTGTAACCAAGCTCTCTCAGCCTGCCTTACCGAGTACGATCACGCCATCACGTAGCTGCGGTCCTAGCCCCAGCCCCAGACTCAGCCCCGTATAACCCCCGACTTGCAGCTCCGTAGCTGCAGCCCTCACTCAGCCTAGCTAAACCTTCAAGTGAGAGAAATAGGAAGGTAGAAACATCAATAACCAGAAAGTTGAACCAAAAAAAAATGCGGGAGCGAAAAGACAGAAAGGGAGAAGAAAAGGGGTACGATGAAACCATTTTTCATACGTACGCTGAGCTGAAAGTTGATCGGCTATGCAAGCGATGCATGGTTCCTAATGGCAACGCCACACATTTTCGACAAATGGCGGACAAGGTAATGACTTCCGTTCCAGTTAGAGGATTGCCGGGATATCTATCACCGAGGGCTTGAATCTCATTAGTTACGAAGGCAATGCCGCATCGTCATATATTCTCTGCTTTCCTATGCCTAATTGGCTTGCTTCCAGAATAAGAATGTTACGCGGTACCAGCCTCGATCCAGTTAGGATTTGGACAGCTGACGATGCCCCTGCCTCCGTTATCATTGGGATTGGAGTTACGCCTGGCTCACTAAGTTCCCTGGTGGGCATAGAAGCTGCTCTCCATTGCAAATCAATTCTTTCCTCCAACAGTATATAAGATGTTAAACTCGAAATCCGTGAACCCGAAGTTATTCCAAGTAATATACCATACCTGACATCCCTACCCTCACCAGATCCTACTGTAGATGTTAAAGAGCCCTTTCCCACCACCCCCGGTATCCCCATTTATGCTAAGGCTACTTCCCATATCTAAGGAAGGGTAATAATTGTACAGTTTCACCGTCTACCTCTTTCCTCAAGCTTTGGCTTCTTAGTTGACGACTCGTCTTCCGAGAGCAGAGGCACCCATGCTGGATGCTGGAGAACCTCGCTGATGGGAGAACTTTCCGAGCGTATGGAACCGGCCACTGAAGCCCAATCTATGCAAAGCAAGACGAAATTGGGGATCTTAACAATAGAGAGGGGGCATAATCCTGTTCAAGGCCAATATCGATACTCGCTATCCCCATCAGACATGGAGATAGTTGGCGATAGTGACCTTTCCCTCCCTTTTAACGTTGTGAATTGTTGGCATTGCGAACATATGTATAACCATACATTTGTAGTACACACTTGCTTGAACGTTTAAACTATTTCAAACGTTTGAAAATGTTTAAACGCTAACAACTGATGAACACTTACGAACTAATAAACGCTTCTCATTACGAACATTCTCCGGAAAAGGCATTGTCACTGCTTGTTTGAGTGCGCTCGGATAAACCGGTGGATTGGTATCATAAACTCGGGTCTCCTGGATAGCTCAGCCCGTGTCCCGATGCAAGCGAGCACTGCGACGTAGACGGACCCAATTCCTCTTGTACTGGTCCTTGTTCGCCGCATAATCAGGCCACAACTTCCCTCTAACCGACATCGCCTCAAAAGTGGTGTTGCTGGGACTAGATAGTGGGCGTTGGTGGTCTGCTCTTTCTGCAATCCTCTGACTTTTCCTCCTCTCGTGCTCGCTCTCCTCGTCACTGCAGTCGGACGGGGTAGGAGCCTCCAAGAATGCCATCAACGCCTTCATCTCTGCTTTGTGTTTATCCAGTACCTCGGGTGGTGTGCGTCCCGGAGGCCACTCGTCAGCGACATTGCCATATCTCCGTCGTCGTATTTCCTGCTTGAAGAGAACGCGACCAAGTGTCGTGGCAAGTGTGTTTGCAAATTCTTGTACGTTTTGCTCGGTGTGGATGGGTGTAGGTGGACGAGTGTGGAGATAGGCTCCTTGAAATGTAGGAAGATGCAGTTGCACGTGGCTTGACGGATATCTATCCACCATCCCTAATGCCTAGGTACCTATTCAGGGTGAAGGTTCTAGGTACCTTAGGTATTAGCTGTGGGGATAGTAAACCGTTGATGGTGGAGAAACATACGTGAACTCCGATGTCAATCTCGTTCTGGGGGTCAAATAGCCTTTCTACAACTACGCAAACGTCCACCTGCTGTTTATGTACAAACACACATGTTATAGGTTCAACAACCGCAGGGTAACCGTAGGCCGGAAACTAACCTATCCGTCACGTTCCTCTTCTCCGGCCCGGATACGTACGCACAGATAGATAGGCAATCGTGCCGATCCCCTTCTTGTAAGACGTGTGTTGTCAATGGTTTGGGTAGGTGTTCAAGAACTAGGGAGGGCTCGGCTATCTGGGTGAGAGGAGAAGTGACTTATAAAAACGTGTGACGGATATCGGGTGTGTACTTTGTCGGTGCACATGTGCGACTCAAGAGTCGCCTTGCGTAAGGCTCCGGGTAGCACTCACTGGAAGAATAAGGAACATGAGAGACGATATCTTCATGTGGGGTGGTATGTACTAGTATTGGTATATGCGCCTCTAGATCGATTGGCTCCGGGGTGCCAACCAGATAGTCGGCGATCAATATAGAGTTGAGGCAAACAAGGCGACTTATAGAACTAGCCTGACTAGCCTAGTTACCTAGGTAGTCACGAAAAAAAGGGGTAGTACCAGACATGTATTATAGGACTTTGACTATCAGCTCTATATAAAGAGACCTAGAAGACGAAAGGTCAATTAAACTTGAGGCACATTTAGAATATAATCGACATTTCGACTAAGTGTGAAGACTATATACTAGGTAGATATTAGATAGGTACCTAGGGATATGCAATAGTAAATAAAAGTAGGTATAGTATACTAGGATCATATAAGGAATTCTTCCCCAGGCAAGCTACAAAGATCCATGTGCACGGACCAGGGCGTTGCCTCGTCCGTGACAGACCACACAAGCCTTGCTGTGCCATGAGACGGCAGATATCCCCGCGTTTCGTTTTGCACATGAATCCGAAGTATTCGTTGGAGCTTCTTTCACATCTTTCCTCTACAGAACACCGATCCTGACTATCAAGTCTATATAGTCCTTGTCTGTGATATATATCATTATCCGTACTTATTTATCCTATAAATTTCTCCCCTTCCAGACCAAAGTATCTCATTATGACCACCCCTCATCCTCTATCGGCGGCTGAGCTGTTCGATTTGAAAGGTTGGGTAGCCGTGGGTACGTATATGAGACCGATGATTTTTTTTCTTTTCTACCTTGCCTAGTTTTGAATACTAATCAACGTCTGAAAAGTCACTGGAGCGGGAACTGGCATTGGATTAAGTATGTTTTACAATTACCCCGGAACCAACGGTCTTACGTGAGAGTTGTCCTTTACTTACAAGCACCGCTAGTTATTGCCCAAACACTAGCTGCTAATGGAGCCAAGGTCTATATCACCGGCCGCCGTAAAGAAGTCCTGGAGAAAAGTGCTAGAATTCATGGTAGCGCCGAGCGACTAGGGTCCAGTGGAGGCTCCATCGTGCCTCTTGTGATGGATGTGACCTCAAAAGAGAGCATCAAGGCTGTGGTAGACGAGATCTCATCCAAGGAAACCCATATCAACGTGTAAGTCACACTCCAATAGACGTATTTCAGCACACCGAAAACCGGACGATCCTGACAACGTAGATTGGTAAATAACGCTGGGGTTTTTGCCGCCCGTCCGGAGTATCTACCCGATGACGGACCTGAGAAGTATTCGGAGGCACTATTTGCTGTCGACATAGCAGACGTATGGCAGAACCGTACGTGCTCACCCCCAAAGTTTTCAGCTGGACGGGGTTTGCTTAACTTATAGGATGGTGAACGTAGTGTATATGACCCATTGTGTGGCCATATACTATGTCACTGCCGCTTTTATCCCATTGCTATCAAAAGCCGCTGCCAGTGCCCCCAGGGCCTTGGGAAACGTCATTAATGTACTCTCCAAGGACGCCCTACAGAAGACGTAAGTGGCTAAATACCCTCGTGTTTCGCAGCTGACCATATGTGCCTCATAACTCAACAGGACTGGAAACGGGAACTACCCGTACGGCGTGAGTATAACCACCTTTAGATTAAGCGCAAGAGCCTGCCCCCCTGAGTGATGAATATCTAGGTTTCTAAAGCTGCTGGGTTGCACCTAACCAAGACTATGGCTTATGAGCTCCAAAAAGACAGTTTGAATATTCGGGTCAACGCTATCGCTCCTGGTATGTCTTAAAGCTAACTTGAAAAAACGCGCATATCCAAAAAGAAGCTAACGACGTTTAGGTCCGACACCGAGCAGCATGACAGGTCAAGGTAAGGTTGATGATGAGAACATGGGCTTCGTCTCAGACGAGATCCTCCAGTTCATAAGGGAGTACTGCGCTGTGACTACGAAGCGGTGGAATACACCTCAGGACATATCGAGTGTAAGTGCTGCGCAGGAGGCAAGGAATTCGGCTCACGTCCAAGCGACTCCTAGCTGATCCTCCTGGTATATGTAGGCTGTGTTGACTCTTGCTACCAATGGGCAAGTCTATGGTACTGTTATTCCAATCGAAAGTGGGGAGTTGCTTCGCCATCCCTCCGTCGTCTAAGCCGGAGTTCCAGGTGGCTGTAAATATTGAGATGAAGAGTGGACGGCTTGCTCTTTGGGGGTTCATCCTCGCCAGAGAGCCGCACGGGATGGAGACGGGTGGAGTTGGAGGTCATCTACCTCTTGGGTATCCTAGAGCCACTTGGATCCTGAGCCATACTATCGAAAGAACGGTTCGACAAATCAGAATTTGTCCAACATTTTGGTGTGCCTCGTCCTACAATATGTGACCGATCAATGAGATATGGAATAGGGGAAAGTTGATGATGCGTCAATGTGCAACTACAGCTCAAGCTATAGGATTGTAATAAACATACTCCCATGTGATTCGAATAATGCCCAACCATAAAGACGCCACTATATTTTCTTTTGACATCCATTCGTTCACTATTTTGTGTAAGCATTGCTCCTATCATGACCATTTCTCCAAAGTATTGTAAGACATAATTTTGGGAGACGCACCAGTGATAGTCGTGTTGTCAACCGCGAGATCCAATGGATTTGAAAGGCGACCGATGCATAGCTGCCCGAAACTTCCGATGTAGCAATTAGGAATGCGAACATAAATATATGTATTCAGTTGTTGCCTACTCCTATTTTCATTACCGGGCTTTGTGAGATGGCACGCTCACCGAGATCTCTCACCTTATCAAACACCGTCCCAGTGCTCTCGAGCCAAGTGATGAGAAATGCATGTACTTGCTCCTGTTCCTGCGTTGGGATCCCTGTTCAAACAGATATTCACGAGCGCTCAATGCTACTCCTCCCGGAAGGATGCATCATGCAACGAGGTTACAGCTAGGCGTGAATGCAGGACCAAAAGCTAATTCGGCTGAAGCTTAGGTCTTACTTCAGAGGCGAGGCAAATAAACATATTTGCGCCCTTTTTCTCTCTCCTGCTCGCTCTCCTTGCCCTTCTGATAAGATCATCAGACCCTTTAGCAATGAACTTTTCCAGAAAGGGGACTTCGGTCAAATAGGTTGGGACGTTGGTCAAGTTAAAGGAAACCCTTTTTTTTTCAGCAGAACAGGGGTGGGTGGGTGAGAGCAGCTCTTAATGAAGGGAGAGGGTCAGCGGCGGCTGGGGCCGCGACTAAAGGAGATCCTTCTTCTCCACGTTGCTTGTCAGAGCACTAAGCAGCCTCACTTCTCACTTCTCCAACTTCAATGTCGTTCCGTGCTTCTGCGAACCCGCAACCAGTTATGCGGCGTTGCGGCACATGGCCAAGAGATGAGGGACATCACTACTGCGTCATGGAGTATTGTGACTACTCACTTGACAGAAATTAATAAAAAAAGAAAGGGGAAAGGGAAGGGAGAGGGGGTGAGGGGCTTAGTAGGCAAATTCAGGCAAGCAAAAGAGGCACGGGATGGTAAGGCGGTCTACTAGGCTGTCTATCAGGCAAGTTGCCAGTATGTAGACGCCGCTTGTAAACGCGTACTACCTCCGAAGAGCTGTTGCTGAAAAAAAAAAATCTCCGAAATCCCTAAGCCTCGTTCTTCATCGATCCTAGCACCCACACGTGCGGTGGCTGTGCTCTCTATACGTCTATTGATGTACAGACCAGACGTTGGCGACCACCATGTGTGTATGTCTCCAGCGTCGTACCAAGAAGCCAGCCTATCCCTATCTGAAGGCTCTAAGCTGTATGCTATGCTTCTCTACGATCACGCCACAACGTTATAGGACAATCCTTCCTGCGGTCCAGGGTAACCAAGATTGTCCTTCATCGAAGCTCCTGCTGCTACTGTTGCTGCTAGGGCTTGCTTATCGACAATATTCCCTCATAAGGATACCTCGGATGCTTGCCGTGCCGGCATTCAACCCCATAATCGGCAAGCTTGACTTGACTACATCCAATCCTGGTTTGTTGTCTTTACACCAGCCCGCATCAGCGCTTACCTCTGTTTCCATCATCTTCTGTCCTATCGAGCCCTGTCAGCCCTGTTAAGATACAACCGAAGGTACATATGCTGTGATTAGAGGTGGGCTGAATCTTGGTGTCATGATTCGCACCCCCATAGCTAGCCGTGAGAACCATGTCGTGATATCGGGTCTCGCTAATTCAAATCTTCCCACTGGCAACCGATGGGTAAGGTAGGTAGGTAGGTAGATATGTAGGCTGACCGAAGCCTAAATCGTCAACTTGATCTCGGGAGATCCCTTGCAGCACCTAGATGAAACATACACACACACACACATTGAGAGTTCTGGAGTATGTCTAAAGATTCTTATCATATTGCACATGTTCCCTTGATGGAGGAGGCCTCGGTGTGTGGCTACGCTAAGCGTCTATCCAATGATGTGACATTCTATGACATGACATAACAAGCTATAGATCAACGACGAGTCACTAAACCTCCAAACCCAAAGCCGGAGACGGCTATGATATCCCCCTCCCCCCTATCATCCTTAGTGATCGTCAAGCTCTAATTTATGTCAGGAGCGTTATTATTAAGATCTGGCATCTATGCATAGAGCCCTAAATTATGGTCTAAGCGACTGGACAAGATCTCTATATTAACACTTAACAGATATGAACGAAGCCTTGACAACCAGGTCGTCCGCCTCACATTCTGAATTTTGCCGTTTGAGCCTCGATCAGCCCCACCAACACATACTACATGTGCTCTGAAAACTGATAGACCGCTACTATGTGTCCCTTTAGCTAGATCAGTCTCGACTCTGATATAGAAACTTATTTCAAGACCCCCGGTGACGCTTCACACAAACATCATCACTCGTGTTTCTAGTAACACCAACATTGTCTCTATTTTCACCTTCCAAACACCACACAACCCCTCTCGTCAACTACTCTTGTATGCTGCTCTCAAACAAGAGCAAGTTTGCTTTCCTCTTCGACGTTGTGTTCCCTAGTATAGACTAAGGCGTTTGCCAGCGTGAACTCGGAATCCGGCGAATAGAGCGGTCAAGACAAACCTATAACTGTGCGTGTGTCCACCCTCCTGAACCTAGATCTGTCGGGAGCCAGAACGGCATATTATACGACCAGAAACCCAAACATACGCAAACCTGCCATCGTCGTCTACACCAATGGATCCCAACATGACTTACACATACATCCCAGGGGCTAGCTCCATTTACACGAGTCCCTTAAACTGGACTGCTAGCACGCTCATGGTCCGAGACCCATCGCAAGGGAGCGACAGCAGCGGATATAGCAACTATTCTTCAGCGCCTTCCGATTCAACCAACGGCCAGTTTGATATGGCCGAATCACCAGGTGCTGAGGACCATAGCACCACAACAAACATCGGAAACTACGTTGTCAGCGGCCAGGATTTAACCACGACCGATCAAAATCAACAAGAACCCGTGTGGTGGCAGTACTACGATTTCATCATAGGAGATGCTAACCAGGGCCCTTTCTGGAAACTAAAAGATGGATATACACCAACTACAAGCTACCCAGCCGTCATCAATACTACCGAACCGGACACCAATGCGTAAGTATTCTTCTGGCTTTTCTTCGGGTTTTGGTCCCCTTCCACCCCCTTTTTTTTCAAGCATCTATGCTCTTCTCATCAAAGAAGACGAGAAGGACGAAACGCACAAAAAGAAAAAGAAAAAAAGAAAGAACTATAATAAACTCTAACATCGCAATGTTCCGATCTCCCAGCCCGCGCTCCGCGAGCGAAAGCCAGGGCCTACACGTATGCCTGACGCCGTACTGCACGGCGTCGCCGTTCAAGCGCAAAGCGGACCTGGAGCGGCACTACCGGCACAAGCACCAGAGCGTCGACCAGAAGGAGCCGTTCTACTGCGACTTCAAGCGGTGCGCGCGCAACAAGGAGCCCTTCTTCCGGCTCGACCACTGCCGCGACCACTACCGGGACTACCACTGCGACGACCTCGTGCGCCGCAGCGGCAGCAGCAGCAGCAGCAGCCATCACCACAGCAAGGAGGACGCCGAGTGGTGGGACAGCAGGCACGTCGACCCGCGCTGGTGGCGCTGCACCAAGTGCCTCTCCCGCATCAACATCGAGAGCCAGGGCTTCGAGTGCGCGCGCTGCAAGACGACGTGCGAGGCCGAGAGGCGCAAGATCAGGGGCTACGAGTAGAGCGGGAAAAGGGGGGCTTCTCTCCTTCCCCAAGCCCCCCCGTCTTCTCTCGCTCTCTTTTCTGCCTACTACTACCTAAGCAACCAGCCCCTAGCCACAATCACAGATCCCCCCTCCCCCTGGACTAAGTATCTGCTGCTACCGCTACCTGTATGTAGGTACTTAGTCGGCCCGGCCGGTGATAATGCAGGACTATCTGGACAGGGACGCATAACGCATGCACACTATAGACCAACCCCTCCCCCTTTTTTTGGATTTCCCATCACTACATCGGCGGTTAATATCGGGCCTTTTCATGACGACAACAACAACAACGACAACGACAACCCTAAATCCTCAACGACGACCCCCATCCCCTCCTCCCCTCAAAACGCTACGTCTCTTAGGAATTCAACATTCTTCTATCTTTGTTACGTTTCATTGGCCTTATGGTTCTCTTTTTTTTTTTTTTTGGTTTACCTTTTCTCTCCTAATCTATTTTTATATCATTGCGATGGGACTATGTATAGCGAGGCTTGTCTTTATTCTCAGTCATGGTGACTTTCAACGAATCCCCCTTTTTTACGGATTTTCTGCTTTCCTAATAATGACCCCCCTTTTTCTTCTGGATTCCCCCTTAACAGCTCCACAAAATACACTACCTTATTCGTAGGTGGTGTTCAAAAAAAAAAAAACCCTTTTTCTCTTCAAAAAATTTCTTTTGGTAAATAATAGAGCAAGGCGTGTGGGTTCACTGTATTATTGGATGGGAAACATGTACTAAGCTGTTTTTTTTTTCCTATGTGGTTTTGGTAACCTGAAACCAAGGAGGAAGGGGTAAGACGAATTGGAGGGATCGGTTGGAATTGTATTTTTTGGGACGTATTCCTTTCTCCCTTTCCTTGTCTCGTCACACATGCTTACACAAAATATTTAAATAATTCTTTCTGCCCTTTCTCTCTTTTTTTTTCTTCCTCCTCAACAATATGCGTGGACAGTTCTTATGCTTGGCCAATAAAATGGAAAAGGTCTAGCTGATCAAGAGGGCTGTGGTGTCCACACACACACGCACAATTTGGCTTGCCCTTTCTCGTATTTTCCATGGGTGGCCGGGGAGGCTGTGCTTTTTTTTTTTTAGGGAACATTTTTTTTTATTTCCTTCTTCTTTCTGCGTGTATGTAAGAGCTTTACATTTCTACGTCGTATGCGCGGAAGAGTGGGATGTGTGGTTACTTAGTTCTTTCGTTAAATGTTCCCTTCCAAGGGAGGGAGAAAAAAGGGGAGGGGGGTGTATGTGCATTATTAGATGGAAAATATGTTGTATCAACAGTAAAATTGTGGCGTGGCGCAAGGCTAGATTGACTTTTATCGATTCTTCTTTTTTTCTAATTATCTTCTCTCATTTTCTCTTTATGTGTATGCATATGTATGTGTGCACTGATTACGAGTGTTCTGTGTGGTCTCTCGCTTATTCTCCCTCTACCATTCATATACTTACTCTGACTTGTTTCATCCACGGTTGGGCTTAGGGTGGTAAGAGGATCTACCGATTTTTGCGAGTGGGTGGCCATTAGGCAGACAGCGAGGCTGACTGGCGGAAAGGGTATCCAAAGGGATATAAGGGAGGGAGTGCGGATAGAGAGGTAGTCCAAGTGGAAAATCCACACTCATCACTTGGCATGTGAGGAATTACACATTCAAGTAACTATCCCAAATTGAAAAAGAAAACCTGTCATGAGATCCCCTAACCACAGCATCTTCTATCTCCACTTGCCCATCTGAAACTACAGGCGCCGTCCACAGATCAAGTTGAACCTCATCCAGGAGGTTTCCATCTTACCCTGATAACAACCCCATATCGTATCATTTTTCTACCTAGCTCGCCGAGTACTATTATAATGCGGACTACCCCTTAACACTATGTTAGAAACAGGGTTTGCTATAGTCTAACCTATATGGATAGCACACCAGATGAGTTAATGGCGCTTGTAGCAGCCATAAGCCTTAGCAATAACCCATCTAGATCTCCATAAACCGGAGCAAAGAAAAAACACGTACTGGCATATCACGAGTAAAAAGGGGAGAAAAAAAAGAGACCAGGTGTGATCTCTGATATGGCAGGTTACGTAGTAAGCGTGCGCAGTACCAAGACAAGGCGCTGACTCTCATTTTCTTTTTAATCACATACAGATATTATGACAAAAGCAAAAAGGAGAGAGACTTTCCACCGAATCATACCAAATTAAAATGTTACAATCTCGATGAAAAAAACCCTCCTTTTGCCTGAAAAAAAAAAGAAACCAGCAAAGCGCTAGCCGCAGCGCGAGTGCCAGACCTAGGAACCCCCATTCATTCCTATTTCCCTCATGTTGCAAAAAAAGGAAACCTCATCATCAATTAGACGTATTTGTACCACATACTCTCTCCCCCATCACCATAAACGACCGTACGAAGGCGTGGCTTTTTTCCTCCCTTCTGTAGATGAGAACCGGCCTCAGTCGCATTTATACATCGTCCTCAAGGAATCGGTAGGCGAACTTGAAGTCGGCTTTCCGACGATTCATCCTAAGATATCGTTAGCTTTGTAACTGACGTATGCATTGGAAATTATCAAGCGTGGTCAAAGACGCTCATAAAACCAAATAAAGGGGTAAAAGACATAATAGCTTGCTAAATACGAAAGACATTGGGTACCTACCAAGTAGATTCATAGTCGAAAAATCGATATGTTCCCTGCTCAAACTCCTCCGTAATGTTCTTGGGCTCCTCGTGCCGCTGGAACCATGTCTGATACTGTTTGTGGAACCGCCAGCTCTGATCCTTAAGTGCCTTAGCAGCTAGATACTGTTGATTGGTACCCTGCTTGTAGTAGAACACGTAAAACAGCGTGTCGGGCTCGATCCGAGAGTATAGCCGGGGATCGTCGAATATCGGCAAAGGCTCTTGTGGATACCCAGAAGCTGAAGGATAGCGTATATCGGGGCGATAAGTTCTCGGCGGCTCCTGATCGAAAGTATCTAGCACGTTTATATTGGCCTGCGATGCTGCCATCATCCGCAGATGTGACGGTGAATTGGCCGGGTTCGGGCGTTTTTTTGTCACCTCATAAGACTCTACTAGATCTTGTAAGGCAGAGGGAAGATGATATATAGATTCTTCTTCCCTTTCCTCCTCGGCAGTCTTGACACCATTCGAAACACCATTGGCGTGAGGCGCTGACAGAATAATTAGTACATGGTATAATTGGATGTACAGGCGTAGCAGAATTACCTTTGGACGATTCCGGTGGTTCTGCGACGGCGGGCGCTTTACTGCTTGCTTTCTTGTCCGCCTTCTTAGACGTACTCGGTCCGCTCGAACTTTGTTCGGACGGCTTAGGATCGGGGGCGGTATATGGGACCGAAAGGGTTCCTGGTTTCGGTGACGGCGCAGGTTGTATAGATAACGTGCTCGGTGAATTCGCCGCACTCGTCTTCATCGGCGCAGCCGGTGGCAGGGGCGATATCCCCACAGGGGTGGACACTGGATGAGATCCAGGTGGTGGTGGTAGCGGTGCAATGCCTACGTTGTTCTTGTCGCTGGCTGCGGCGGCTGCGGCAGCCGAGGCATATTTAAGACCCTCTCCGGCTGGCCGTGGGGGCAACGAAGCAGGCTTCATGCTTGTGCTAGAGGCACTACCATTCGTTACGTTGGTCAAAGGATTATGCAGTGTTGCTAAGGTAGGCAGAGGCGACTTGAGCTGGGCTGAAGGCCGCCTTCCACCAGCAGCCGAAGCCTCGGCCACACTGCGCGCCTTTCCAGGTAAACTACTCGACCGCGGTTCAGATTCTATAGCATCCTCCTGTATTGACTGGGTGTCCTGCGACGAAACCCGGTCGTTTTCTTGGTTCATGCCGTAGGCATCTTCCTCTTCTTGAAGGTCGAGATCGTCGTAGAGACCCTCATCTTCCATGAAATCGTCGTTCATGCCGTCGGTGACGTAGAATCGGATGCTTTCCTCGATTTCGTTGACCTGTTCGGTATCCACGCCGCCGTTCTCCAGAGATCGGCGGATGAGCTCGAGCTTGCCTTGGTGCCATTTGTGCCGTTCAATGATATTTTCGATGGCTGCCATTCGATCCGCCTTGGCTGCTTGGTTTTTGCCCTTTTTCATGGTAACTTGTATCGATTCGCTCTCAGCCTCGAGGGCCTCGATCTGCTGCTCCAGTTCGTCTACCATACTGCTGAGGAACTCGCTGGCTTCCACCTTGGCTTGTTCCTTGGGGTCGAGCTTCGCGGCTGCCGACAGGCCCTCTTTCGAGTAAGCCTTGGTCTTCATAGCCTTCTCGACAGCCTTAAACCGTTCCATTTGCTAGAGAAGGGGTGAAAGAGAAAAAAGAAGAGTTAGTGACCGCTATAGCACAATTCCCCACTATGACGCTATGCCCGTCCCCCCCTGAAGGAGTAGTATCACGAACCGTCTCAATCAACTTCCGGTGGTCCAGCAAAGGAGCCTTGTCCTTGATATCATTGCTGGCAGCCCATGTTTTTATCTGGTCGCGCAATCGCTGGAGCTTTTTGATTTCACGTTTAAGATTATCTTCCAGCTTCTCTTTCTGTGCGGGGTTATTGGATTGTTCGATCTTCTCGTAGATGTTGTCGAACTCGGCCACCCCTTCGCCGACCTTCTTGAAGCATTTATCTATTTCCTGTTGTAGTTTTCGGGCCGCCATTGTGCCGTAGAGTCCTCAGGGAAAACCCGAGTGGTTTCGTGGAGAGGGGAGGATAATTTAATTGTATGGTGTTGTGCTTCGGAGAGGTTTACGAGTCAAGAGTCAATTTCGGGGGGCCGCGCCGATGGCAGGCGATGGAATTGGAAGAGGGTGAGGTTCTGAGGGGGCGGTATCAATCAAGATCAGACAGCGCAGCCTGTTTTCTACCGTTAGTGGTTTGAAGGGTAATTATTGAATGGAACAGAAATCAAGAGGTAGAGAGAGGGAGAAATGGAAGGCAGAGAAGAGAAGGGAAGCAGGATTCGAACTGACAATCCTTCTTTTTCTATTGTAAATCTCTTCTTCAGAAGAGCGGTGATTGGTGTAAAAGGTAAGAAAAAGGAAGAAAAGAAGTGATGCTCAGAAACACTATTGTTTGCTTGGTTGGAGAAAAATGTTAGGTGGTTTTGTTACTTCAGCTGCAGAAGGCTGAATGTAGGTAAGAGGTAAGGCAGAACCTGGCAGGGCAGGGTGAATGTAAGATGCAGCTAATGATGAGCTCTGATTGATGCGTTGGTGCACGACCGGGGCATTCTGACAGATTCCGTGCGACAGGGTTACCGGTCAGCAGGTAGTCTTTTCCAGTCAACTGATAAAGTGCCATCACCACCTGCCCCTTCCATCTTTGCCAATCTTGCCAATCTCGCCAATCTATAGGCAAGAGCCCTCTACAGAAGTACATCACTACCCTCCTTCCCATTTTTTTAAACCCGCATGCCCTACTTTATTCCTGGGAATATACCCGGGGTTCCTTCTCTAGATCTCTTTAGATTCGCAATCTATCGTCGGTCCTTATCAGATCCGGCTGCATGGTACTTTCAATTACGGAGTAGGGCTATCGTCTTTAAACGCGCTTTGAATCACGGAACCCTACGATTCCGCCTTAACTGCCAGCCAGGTGTTGACACTGCTAAACACTGCTTAACACTGTGATACATCATACACCTATCGTGTATACAATTACACTAATCCGTACATATAAGTAAGACAATTTGCTCATATTAAACATCCCAGCCTACCTCATCTCATAGGTACTCAACATTCAAGTAGTTAAGACAAAATGAAAGGTTAGTTTACTCTTCCCCCCTTTCCCCCTTCCCCCTTCCTTTTTTTGTCTTGTCTATAACAATTCAACCCTTTCCTTCCTAACAAACTAGTCTCTAAACTTATACCTTACCATACTATGTAGCAATTCTGCAGCGTGTATTATCTGCTTCCGTAACTGTAGAGAAAGAGGTCGTCTCTTCTATAGGCAAGGGAGTTCTCGTCTTTGCTGCCGTAGCACCTGGAGACACGGAAAAAGAAGCGGATTCCCTGGCAGCAAAGGTGCTAAAGATGAAGTTATGGGACGACGATTCTGGAGCTAGAGTACGGGGTTTTTTTTTTTTTTTTTTTTTTTCTTTTTCTTCTTCTTTCTTTCTCTCTTTTTTGCTCACCTCCTTTACCTTGTCTTACTCAACCCCCCCTCCCCCTTTTGTGAGACTTGCTTTGGTACTGTATACCTGTATCTTCTTTTACGTTGGCTATTGACCTGCCCACCTAAGTTATAAGTCTGTTTCTTGTATTTGTCCTTTCTAACTCGTCCACGTTTTTATATAGTGGAAGAGAAGCGTGCAGGAAATCAATGGAGAGGTCCTTTGTGGTATGTCTCACTAGATTATTTTCACCGCACCCATTTGTTCCTAGGAGGCAGGCTTCTGACTAGCATGACCCCATATCAGTCTCCCAGTTTACCTTATTAGCTTCCACGAAAAAGGGCAACAAGCCTGACTTTCATGGTGCAGCAGGCGGAGAAGAAGCCAAGAGACTGTACCAGTATTTCTTCGAGAAGGTTCAGCAAAGTTACGTGGCCGAACGAGTGAAAAACGGAGTGTTCCAAGCCATGATGGAGGTTGCCCTGGTTAACGATGGCCCAGTACGTTTTGTGGCTTTTCAACCCCCTTTTTTGCTCTGTTCAGCCATATGTAGTATCAACCGCTGACATTACTCTAGGTTACGATTGAACTAAATGCAGGTCAAAAGCCACAGACTTCCACACCACCAGCACCTAGTTCACAAAAGGTATAGGTGAACGATGACTTGATATGTTATTACCACTAAGCATGATTTGATGAGCACAGTGGCCTCGGCCAAGACATGATGCCCTCACGACCGAGACTAATTAAATAGATGGCAGAATTTCCGGATATAAAGAGGGGGGTATCGATAGATAGTTATGGAGATGATGTTCATAAACGTTAAAACGTAGAACAGAAACTCCAGACCCATCCTAAGCAGAGAAAACGAGAGAAGAAAAAAAAAAGAATAACCCGATGCATCCAAAACTTCCGATTCCGACTCCAGTGACCTGCGAACCATGGATATGTGGGTATGTATTCGTGGCGTAGTGTGATGTTAAGAGTAATATGCTGCGTCACCAACCGGTTCCAGCCAACCTTTGGGTATCATTATCCGGCCTTTCCTTATGTTCCACATGTAACCATTATGTCTAAAAATGCGGCGGTGAGATTGGCGGGTGGTCGATTATGAATTGACGGGCTGCTTCGGACGCCGATTGACCTTCCGACTGCGACGCTTAGCGACAACTTCGGCATCCCAGTTGCCGGCGAAGAGGTCCTCGCATTCGTCTTCTTCTTCTGAATCGAATACGATAGGCTCGGCGTCGTCGTCATTATCATCTGCGGTTTTGCGCGGCTTCTCCTGCTCCACCTCGGGCTCAGGCATCTCATCAACCATGACGTCTTCCCAGCTCCGGAAGTCGATAACCCGCTGGGTCTCGAGGATAAATTTGCCCACTTTGTACTTTTGCGATTCTTCCTTGGCATCCACATATTTCCACCCTACCTTGGCGTGACAGATAGCACAAGTGATGTCCGCGACAACATGGGAACCGGTTACCAGCAGGCGGGTCTCTGGTTTGCCCACTTTAATGTTGATCAAGTCCGAGGTCTTTCCCTGCTGCCGGTTCTCCGGTGGCGAAACCAAGTACGCCCGACCGTATCGCCCGGTGAAGCCCTTACTCACAATTTGGGAACAGAAACCAAAGTCTGTCCCACATGTAGAGCATCTGAGCGTGTCAGGCTGCGTCCGAGTGAGCTTTGAAGTATCGGTGCGATCGACGGAAGCCCGGCAAAAGGTATCTCTGGATAGGGAGAATCTAGAGGTAAATAATGAGGGCGTTGAAGGGCTCCCGTCTGACCTCGACGACGTCGATTCGGTTGGGGAGTTACTTAAAGACGGGACATCATCGCTGGTAGGGCTCTCGGGGTTCAAAAGTGAGCTTCGTCGTCGTCGTCTACGAAATGGTCGAGTAAAGCTCGGAAGTAGGTAGGCGGGAAACTTGGGACCCGTATTCGGGGTCACAGGAGCTGGAGGTAGAGGAGGCACCTCATTCAACATCATCGACAACATGGTTGGTTAGCAGCTCACACGGCGATGAAATATGGGATATGGAAGGTTCTCGAATAAGCAGAGACGAGTTCTTTGTTGACGAATCCGACCAGCTGTGTTAAATAATGGTATGTCTTCTGTTATATTGAGTTTCTATGTTTATGTAGGTAAATGTAATATAGGAGCCCCGCATTAGCCACAAAGTCAAAGGTGACACGGTATAGAGGAAGAGGGGTTAGGGGTTAGGGGTTAGGAGTAAGGGATAGGTAGAACGATGGGATCGTCTGAGGAAATGGGTCTTAGTAGGTAGGTTATGTAGGCTGTATGGATGGATTGTGTGGGTTGTATGGGTTGTATGGGTTGTATGGAGGCAGGAATATGTTGTGGGACACTGAGAAGGTAAAAGAAAGCATGTAAGGCAGGGTCAGGTTAGCATTGGTAGTATTCTGTACCGGTAACGGTATTAATAGGTCATGTCATTTCAAGACCCCGTCTTAACCCGGAACCTGCGGGTGTTGTACTAGGTCCGAAGTGACGAAAATAGGATTGTTTAAAGTTGATCCCATGGTCATAAAAAAAATAGATCACATCATTATGGGAAAAGGTTGTTCTATCAATAAAGCAATGATGTCGGGTCCTGGGCTCTTATCGCTGATAAGTAAGGTGTGGGAAGGGGGGGGGGTTCAGGTGGGTTGGTGGGTTGGTGGGTTTAAGAAGGGTGGTCACACCCCCCACTAGCCTGCCTACATTACATAGAGAGAACTTTATACTATAGTGTACATAGGCAGTTCAGGTTATCTATAGCTGCCCGATTAGCGTGGGCGGAGACCCTGCATGGAGGTGCTAATGATTTGACAGGCTGCGGCTAACTGAGAATTGGAAAAGAAAGCACTTACACTAAACAACTGGACGCTAATAAATTAACTACCATGAGGTCCTCTTTCCCATCATGCAAGTCGATGTTCGCAGTCCAACAAAGTGGGTCACCACTCCCCCGTGCTACACTAGAACAGATGTCGTGGCCGGGATCGGTACGGTAGTACTTGTGATGAAGGTGATTGTGTCTTGCCTCTCCGATGTACCAGTTGTATTGGATATTAATAAGATTTAGAACATAATGAGTTGACTGTGGCTGCTATGACTTGTTCTTAGTGTGGATCATCAGGCTGCATACCAAGATAAGTTTCAGTTACACAATAATTAAGTGACTGTTGATGTGATTACTTCCTCTGGGTACCCTCCGACTTTCCCGGACAGCCGGAGTAAGACTTCTAGTTGTATTACTTCTTAGGAGTCACATGTTGGGGTAGGAGGGGGTGATCCGATACAACCGAGTTAGCTACTACCGTTAGTAAGCGAGTAAGACGAGAAAGGGTTCTATGATGATGGATGGTTCAGTAAGAAACAACTTGGAATACCTATATAATACCCTGAAATTGTAACAATGACGTTTTGAGGCCCCAAGGATAGGTAACTTAGGTTACTGTATACCTATGTTGTCCTAGACGGGTATGATGTTAGAGGTCGTACTGCTTCCTTCTTGGCCGAGTCAACACCTGTGCATCGAGATGACTCGGGATTATAAAGAACTTCACGGTAGGTCCCGTAAGTATGTACTGCATGCCATTTTATAATGGCTGCGTAAGAGTGGACGGGGTTTGACGGAATCATACCTATAATCATAAATTAAGAAGTTCAGTGCGTCCGTAACTTATATCCGTAGTAACAAGAAACCTCGATGATTGTCTTTGGATTTGGATTGGTTGATCGAATGTCTCGTCAGTACCTAATAGTAGTTTATGCCTACCAAGGTATTAAGAAAATCTCACAGCCTGGTACTTACTCTACTTACTACCTAGGTACTTGTCTACTACTAGTCTACATCTGGATTTAGCGGAAACAACGTACGATGCGCAGCGGGAGCATGTATTGCCTATATAGTATGAACGTGTTTGGCTGTATAGCAGTTACCTTCGCAGTACATAGTTGTAAGTGCTTACCTGTTGTAAACTTCTTAGGACAAGACAAACCCAGGAGGCAGCCTGCTTAGTAATGTTTTTAATTCAGATAACAACAGAACAACCATATAATTCAATATTAAGTAAAATAGAGGCGTTTCTTCCTTATATACCTATATACATTTTTAATTGTATAATGTTCTTTTGATGTCCGCCTAGCAGCTTCCAAGCAGCCCAGGAAAGTTCCACTCCACCGGCGCCTTGGACTCTAGATAATTGGTTCAATTGGTACATGGAGGCAATCACACGTGATTGAAGGTGCGGGGGACCATGGCTCAATTATGCATTCTCATAGGTTCATTAGAAACCTCGAGTGTTCTTGTTGGCCGAGTCTGGCCGTTTCCAGAAGTTTGTATCCACATTTTCTATGTTCCTCTGTAACGCAATGGAAAAAAAAAGTTGTTGACCGCCGACTGTCCACTTTCCGCTTTTACCTTTATTTGACCAGGGAATTCGCCTTCGTCTTTCTTTACATTTCCTTCTCTTACCACTACAAAGGAAACAGTCCATAACCATTCCACCACTCAACCACACACAACCCAACATACAACCACAGATTATCACGCACCATCATACCTCAAGTCTAGACGAGAAATAACTAATTCTCTATTCTATCAACCAACCGAAATTTTTACAGCCCGACGACGCAATCGGATCTAGCCAATTCAGGAGAAAAAAAAAACTACTACATTTCCTCCAGCCCGACCCAATTCTCTAGAACAAACCTGGATACCATTAGTAGCCATGGCGCCAATGAAAAACAATAACAATTCGAGTAGTAGTAATTACGGCGAGGCCGTGGCCCGTCAGGTCAATGTCCTCGCCAGTTGCTACCTCGTCAACCCTTCGGCCTCCCTAAAGGGTCTCCACTACTGCACTACCGGGGCTGCAGGTACGTTGATGACTCGATTCCCCCCCCCTATTCTTCACCTATGTAACTAACCACGCCCTACAGGGGCCGAGTGGTATTCCTGAGGTCCCTATCTCAGGACTACCATCCCCTCCGTCAAGTCCCCCCCTCGCGGCCATTACCTCGTCGAACGAGCTCGCTCTCCAGCCCAAGCCCAAGAAGCGCAGCTCGCCGACCACGATCAGCGCCAATGCCAGCGCAATCAGCCGCGCCAGCCGCCGAGGGGGGGCAACACTACAGATCAGGGAAGAATGTGAGAGGTTCTTCTGCGAGACCATGAAAGCCGTGTTCCCAGGTGAGCGGGACACGGCCGGTAATGGCTCCTACCTGACTGGTGTTCGACAATGCGCGCTTACTCCGCCTGACGACTATCCAACGCCTCCGTCGTCCGTCTCCGGACGCCCTTCTACGTCTACTGTCGACGTGAGAGGGTGGATGGAGTTTTGGGATTACGCCGGGGGTGCAAGTTTCCGTGCTTTCGTTGCCGAGGACGGCGACGAAATGTCGCTCTTTGCATTCTTCGATAGCGGGTTAGTCGGCCGCGATCTCAAGCAAGCGTACGTATATCTCTCTCTTCTTTCACATTACCTATATATTCGCTGTTGTGCAAATACTGACTGTCGTGGTAGACTTATCGCTCTAATTGAACTAGCCGACGGCCCGATGAAATGTAGTCATGTTGTCATATGTGTAGACCGTTTCATGCCCGAAGATTCCGCCAAAGCTTTAATGAAGAGCCTACAGTGGGTTGGTTTCGAGCTCACGACCCTGGATCACTGGGCCAAGGAACTCGACGTTACCAGCGACCGATGGATCTTCATGGGCATGGAACTTTGATTAAGCATCGGATTTCAGATATCCGAGTAATATTGGACGTTGAACGACGATGGAGACGAGTATGCGATTGTGTCGACGACGACGTCTATTCTCGAGCTTAGCAGTATATCGGGAGTTAAAGGAGGGCCTTTCGCGATTGCTTTTTCTTTTTTTTATGATTACAGCGCCTTTGCATGCATCTTCCTTTCGATGAATATGATATCGACTGCGTTTGGGGTTTCTGCATTTCGTGGGTAAGAAAAAGCAACTCGATTCGCTGTTAATTGGGAGAACAGGACTGGCAGTTAAGGAATTACTTCATAGTTACAGAATCACGGAGGGAGGAGTATCATAGGTTTTCTCTTCGGGGTCTTCTGCTTTGAGAAATATACATGAATTATTCTTTTTTTTTCTCCCCTTTACCTATATCGTACCGTTTTCCTATCTACCCTACATAACTTGACCTGACCTGACCTGCCCGCTTGCCTACTTGTCTCGCCTACCGGTTTCTCCCTACCCACGTCTTTGGAATATTGTAAGTCCCAGAATAATTCGAAAACAAAGAAACCGCCCCCCAACGCCGTCTATATCCCAGATGACGGTGTGATTAACGACACGCTCTTTCTCTATCTGCCTCTCTTTCCCTCCCCCCCAAAAATAGTTTTCTTTGATTTAGAATCTCTTTTTTTTTCGAAAACACCCCCCCCCCCCCCCTTTTTTTGAACACACTTCTGGCTAACCTAACCATATATATAACCTTAAATATTCACAATTTTTTTTCTTTTATCTTTTTTTTCTTCTCTTCACAGCTCGCCCTCGAACCTACGGATCTCCATGCCCTGGGCGGCGAGGTAGTCCTTGACCTGCTGGACGGTGTACTCCTGGCGGTGGAAGATGCCGGCGCCGAGGGCGGCGTCGGCGGGGGTGTCGCGGAAGACGTGGTGGAAGTGGGCGGGCTCGCCGGCGCCGCTGGAGGCGATGACGGGGATGCGGACGGAGGACTTGACCTGGGATATCAGCTCGAGGTCGAACCCGGCGTTGGTGCCGTCGCGGTCGATGCAGTTGAGCAGCAACTCGCCGGCGCCCATGGCCTCCACGGCGCGGGCGAGCTCCACCACGTCCATGTCGCGCGTCTCGCGGCCGCCCTTGATCGTGCACGCGTACCAGCAGTACTCCTCGCCTTTGGGACCGGGGAAGGCGGTGTGCAGGGTGCTGTGGCGGGTGGCGTCCACTTTGGGCACGTAGACGCGCTTGGGGTCGACGCTGACGACGACAGCTTGGTTGCCGTAGGCGCGCGAGATCTGCTCGATGGCGGTGTTGCCGAAGAGCTTGCGGCCGACGGCGTAGTACTCCTCGGCGGCGAGCACGGCGTCGGATCCGATGGAGACCTTGTCGGCGCCGCTCTTGAAGTACATGGTCGCGATCTCGAGCGCGCTGACCTTGGTCCCGTCCACGTCGACCGTGTCGCGGATGCCGCCGCCGATGGTCAGCGGCACAAAGACGGTGCGCGACGTGCGCCGCAGCACCTCCAGCATGGGGACGTCGGCTAGCGGGCAGTCGCGGAAGCTCGTGATGTTGAGGAAGGTGACCTCGTCCGCCCCCTGCTTATAGTATTTCTCGGCCAGCTCGACGGGCTTGCCGAGATTGCGCACGTTGCGGTCGTTGCTCTTCTCCCGCACATCGTACTGGTCGCCCTTGGTCACGACGAGGTCGCCTTGGTCGTTCGTCCTCACGTCAAGACACGCGATGACCCGCCGCGTTAGGCCCCCCGTCGGCGCGGACCCCGACAGCTGCTCCCCTAGCTTATCCTGGCCCGTCCCGTTTAGGAACGCTTTTATCACCCGTAGTCCGGCCACGCCGCTCTTCTCGGGGTGGAATTGCGTGGCCACGATGTTCTTCTTGGCGACGGCGCCGACGAAGGCCTCGTCTCCGTACTTGCCCGTCGCGACGGTCCACCCCTGCGCCTCCAATTGGCCCTCCACGTATGGGACCCGGTACGAGTGGACGTAGTAGTATTTGCTCTGGGGGTGGAGGCCGTAGAGCTCGTAGCCCGAGGTGTTAGCGCTGTTCCAACCGATATGCGGCACCGACTTCTGCGCATCGTCGAAGCGGCCGAGCTCGCCGGCGATGAGGCCCAGGCCGGGCACGGTGGGATCCTCAGAGGAACGCTCGAACAGGGCCTGCAGGCCGACGCATATGGCCATGAAGGGCTTACCGGCGTCGATGTGGGCGCGGATGGCGGGCAGGTATTCCGCCGACTCCAACTGGCTCATGCAGTGACCAAAGTGGCCCACGCCGGGTAGGATTAGTCGCTCGGCATTCTCGATGTCTTGGGGTTTTTCGATCCACTTCACGGTGCCACCAACCGCCTCGACGGCGTTTGCGAGCGACCGCACGTTGCCCGCAACATAGTCGAGGACGTGGACGGCGTTTGACATGGTGGGAAACGGGAGGGCGTGGAAACTACGAGGTTCGGACGGAATGGGGAGGAGGATGAATATTTAACTAGGTAATCGAGTTGGCTCTCTATTGTGGGAGGGGTTTTAGATTCGAATTAGAAGAAAGGAATAAAAAAAAGAAGAAGAAGAAAGGCGTGTATGATTTGGATTAAAATAGACGGGAAAATGGTAGTTGAAGGGAAGGTGAAGTGAGTCAATTGCCCACTTATAAGTTGGGTGTTGTATATTTTTCTTTCTAGTGTGATGAGGGGGAGGGGCAGAGAGAGAGAGAGGTAAATCAGTTGGAGTCTTACGGAGTACTACATTAGTACCTAGTGCTGCAGGTGGTACATACATACAGAGAGTACCCCTCCAAAAATTACAAGGTCCAGCATACTTAACTAGCATAGTGCCACTATTGACCGCCGTTAGCGCTTGCTGAAAAAGGCAATCACCTCAAAATAAAAAAGACTAGTCCGGTCTGGTTATTTATTATTTATTAAGTTAGTGAACTCAACCTGGAGAACAACTTTTTTACTCCTTTACTTATACATACTTGAAATGAAATCAATATTTGACATTACATATTTCCAAAAACTCAACATCTTAATATTTATGTAGCCTAATTCTTTTGCACCGAAACAAATGAACTACCACATCAATTTGACATACCACCAGTTCTTCCCTTATCGTCCAGATGGCTAGCCATCATGTTACTCCAGGCTCACATTCCCACCCATACTTCGGTGCAAATCCTGAAGATGATGAATCCGAATGGGAGTATGAGTATTCCACCACTGAGACTGAGGTATATCAACGTAGAACACCAATAAGCTTATTACCCAGATCTCTTTTTAACGCAGAACACAGACATTCTACGTAACGCTAGACCTCTCTAAAGCAGACTTCACTACGCGTGATCCCGCCACCATTAATACGGCAGGTGGCCTGGGCAGCTATGAAACATCAAAGGAGACAGAGGGTTCTCTCACCCGGCCCCAGGGCGTTGGTAATGCCAGAGCCAATAGCCCTGGGGATTCAGATGGGGAGAACGGTGACGGAGATGATGGTGAGGGGCGGCCCCAAACCTCCCAGAGCCACAAGCCTTCCTCTAAGAAGGACAGCCAAGAAAGTCGCGAGGGTGAAGACGCGCACAGAGTACAGATCCTCGAGCTGCACTCACCGAACCCCGTCATCTCGTACAAAGGCCGCGTATACGTAGGTCAGTGGTGCCAAAACGTCGGCACCGAACTCCTCCTCACCCAGCGCGACTCCTCCCCCTCCTCCGACCTCCCCGCGCTCCGCTACCTCGAGAACGACGTAGCCCTCTTAGCCGCCAGCAGCGCACGCATCAACGTGCACGAGCAGGAGCTCAAGCCAAAAGACAGTAGCGCCAACAATAACAGCAATAATAACGTCGCAAACGAAGGGGGTCCGTCCCACGGGCCCGCAGACCTTGTACCGCCTCCGGACCGCGGTGCCACGCAGGAGCGCTACCAGCAGGGCCGGTTCCTCGCGGACCTCATCGCGCTGAAGAAGCGCAAGGGCGAGACGGACGAGGTCACCGTGATCGCGAAGAACGTGCACCGGAAGAAGGCCCAGAAGGTCGATGACGCTGCCGCTAACGCTGGTAAAGTCCACCGGCCGAAGGGCCGCCCGCCGCGGGCCGAGCGCCAGCAGTACACGCCCGGGTCGAGCCGCCTGACCACCAGGAGGGGTGGTGCGGGCAAAGGGGCGGGCATGGGCAGGAGAAGGGGCAGAGGGAGAGGAGGTGCGCTGCATGCTCTGAGGGAGATCTCGCTTGGTGCTGAGTCCATCGGTTCTTCGATTGAGCCGTCGCTAGTGTCGACACCGACACCGGGACATTGGGATGCGCCTGGGGAGGAAGATGGCCCGACGCCGTCGCGGGGTAGTCGTGCGGAAGGGGATGATGGGGAGGAGGGAGAGGAGGACGACGATGATGAGTATGGTTCCGGGTCGGGGGGCGAGGACAATGACGACGATGATGGTTCTGACGAGGAGGAGGAAGCCCCTGGGGATATGGATGTGGATGAAGACTGATGATACTTCGAGGTATTATGAATGTAGATGGAGGAAAAGTCGCATATGAACAAGAAAAAGGAGGGGATGATGATCTCGGTTAGGTTTCTGACTTGATGCTAGTCTAGCAATGCAATGTAGTATCTTGACCTCTAAATAACTCTACTAAGTTGGAAATCCTAGGTTCTACGATGGGTGTTGATGAGAATCTAGAACATGCATACTACAGAACGATAGCTAGTTATAGCATAATAGGGCAAAAATTATGTCTAATACTGATCGTGTGAATTCATAATTCTTTTTCTCTATCACCCGATATTCTAAAAGGGGACTCCCAACCCCTTAACCCCCTATATACTTTCCTATCCTAACGAGCTCAGAACAGGTCATCAATGCTCTTATCCGCGTCCTTCTTGATCAAGTCGACCATGCCCTAAATTTATCGATTCGTTAGTTAGATAGCCCGCCAGCTAGCCAGCAAAGCAACTCTCAGCAGAAACTACCGGACTCAGGCACACTGGTAACAATATAATACAGCATATACATATAGAACATATACATAAAGCAAAAACGGGATGTTAATCAAAAAGGGGGGAGTAGTAAAAAGGGGGGGGGGGGGGGGGGGGGGGGTTGGTATAAAAAAGAAGAAACCCAAGCAAGCCCAAGCCGGCAAACCAAAGTCCGTTAAA
>MU394077.1:249869-434832 GCA_022578605.1 Camillea tinctor | reverse complement strand
CTACTGCTACAACCCCCCCCCTCCTCCCCCCCCCCCCCCTCCCCCCCGGCCCCCGCCCCCGTCTTGGAATAAACAACTATCATCGCAAGCAAGCACTAGCCAGCTAACCAAAGTCCGTTCAAACTCAACTCCCAACTCACCTCAGGCATGATCGGCTTCCCATCCGGGCCCTCCACGTAGCGGAAGGGCATCTGCGTGCTCTCGTGCTCGTTGAACTTGAGGTCCGGGAAGTCGAGGTAGGGGATCTTGTTCAGCGTGACTATTTTATATTCCCCCCCGGTTAATGTCAGTAACTCGCACATACAGAGAGAGAGAGAGGGAGAAAGGAGGGTTTGGTATTTGATATCGACTGTGTGCAAGTAGTCAAGGTAACTAAGAGAAAAGGGGGAAGAGGAGAAGGGGAGGGAGAACGTACACTGCTCCTCGACCACCATACGCGTCACCCGCACCGCCGTGTCCGTCGTCATCTGCACAGGTCCCAGTCTCCGGCCCGCGAAGCCCTTTTTGCGGAGCTCCGAGGTGCGGTCTGGATTTCAGTTTCAGTCTCAGTTTGACGCGGCCTTTTTACCTAGGACAGCCAACTACAGCAGCGGGGGCATAAGTAGACGTAAACATACCTCGTGGGGGGTCATCACCTATAGTTAGGATCTCGCGGTTAATATAGATGCATTCCTTACAACTCAGGGGTAGGGCAAAAAAAAGGTCAGAAATAACACCCACCCAAAATCCCCCCAAACAAGAAAACCCCAAACACCCCCTTATCCTCGGGGCTCAAGTCCCTCTCGGCCTGCGGATCCAGGAGGCAGACCCTACTCTTGGGATTGACCTTCGCCTGTCCCCCTTTCCCTTCCTCACCCTTCTCTTCCTCCTCACCTTTGACCTCCCCCGAAGAAAGATCCGGGTACATCTCCTCGACGCCCCTGGTCTCGGCGCGGAAGGCCGGCTCGGCGGCCAGCGAGGCCGGGACGCGGAACCCGGGAGGCAGCGACGAGAGGCAGAAGGTGCCGCCGGTGCGGTGCGTCTCGCGCGCGATGGCCACGTACTCGAGCTCCGACCAGGGGCCCAGTTCCGGGTCGAGGTGCTCTACTATGTAGGTCTTGTGGTCTGGCATTTTCTCTCTCTCTTTCTATTGCTCTAGAATGTTTTAGCTCTTATTTCCGTTTAAAGCTTTTAGGCTTTTTTTTTTCTCCCTCTCTTTGTATTTGCGCTTTTACTTCTAAGCGGGTTAAGTTAGATTAGTATGAAATAGAAGATGAGATTGAGTGTAAGATACCTAATAAGTTTTTTGGGGGGTTCAATGTGTGTGAAGTGAATATCAGCTACTAATAAAAAGATATTGTGGTCAGATCGATAAATAATGAAAGCTTTGGTGAAGTCAAATCCTGTAACCGCTTCTTATAAGTGAGGGCCACAACCGTAGAGATGAGGTCACTCAAAGTTGCTCTATCTGCAGAAAAGTTTTCCGCTAGTAAAAAGCAGGACGTCCACTTGGGCGCGGACCCGTCGATTGGTTACTACCGATTGTTAGTCCCCCTTTATGGCATTTGCCCGATGCGTATGTATATCGGCTTCATACTACTTCATATGTGTAAGACATTACACATCATCTATGATTAAAAAATATTTTAAATAACCTTTCGGATACGCAATGATATCTTCGCGTGTTTAACAGTAATCCATACAATATACCTGATTACGAATAATGCCTCTTTTTTTTTTCTCGCGCGAGGCAACTCTAAAACGCCATCATCAGCTCAAATACCGAGGCATTATAATATACCCATAGTGTACAATCTCCTCGCAACTCAACGCGTCGGTACATTCATTCCCTTTCATGTTCTTTTCGAAGAACTTGGGCTTCCTAGCCTAGAAGACATAACTCTTTTTCTCCAACCGTAGACTTAATTACCACATGAATGTTGTGGCATATACCCCTTTCAAAACGAAAGGTGTATGCAGAGGGCACTTGATGTTTCCAGTAGAGATCAACCAAGAGACTTGCGCGACGACTTTGACGATTTGGCTGGTGTCGCTGATAGGTCCTTGCTCTTGCGCTTTTTCGTAGGGCGACTGGATCCGCCCTTAGGTCGGTATCCCGGGTCATCATCCCTCTTCCGCTTACCTTTGACGCTGCCAGTCGCGGGCGCATCATAGGTGACTTCTTCGTCCCAGTCCATAGGCTCTGGGGCTTCCTTCTCCTTACGGCCTCCGGTCGAAGGTCTCTTGCGCGCAGCACCACTCTTGCGCTTTCGGCTTTCGTCGCCCCTCTCACGGTCTTCCCTGTCCTTTTCTTTGTCCTTGTCCTTGTCTTTCTCCTTCTCTAAATCTTGAAGAAACGTTTTGGGCGCGTGTCGTCGAAGCCAATTGTACACACTTGTTGGGTTCCGTAGCGCAAAGTGGTCAGGGGAGTGGGTGCTCTGCGTGCCTACAACGCTGGGCGCAAGAGTCTGTCTTGTCTTAAGGCCGAGTTGCATGTTAAGCTTGTGCAGGTACTCATCAATGTCGTCGGCTGTGAGGAATGACGTAGGGTGGATCTGAGGATCCTTAGGCTCTAGGTCCTCCAGCACGCCGGGGAATTCCTCGACCGTTGCGGCAAAGGACCGATGCGGCACTTCCTGGAGGAGCTTCTTCAGCGATTTCGTAGGCTTCTGTGTACTATCCGAATCCTCCTCGGTTTCATCATCTTCGTCGCCCTCTAGATCGAGGTCTATGCGCTTCTCGAAGGGAATCTGCGGAGAATCGTTGATGTCCATGAGCAAATCCATCAGACGGCTGCAAAGTTGAGGTTAGATCAGCATTTTACGGCAAACAGAAGTGTGTAGATATGTCAGATAATAGGAGTAAGTAAAGGGAAAAGAAAGGACAAGGGGCGCGCGGCGATGCGATCTTTTGCTTACTCGTTTTCGATGGCTAGACGCTTTGCGGTGCGCATGGCCTTCTGTTCTAGCTTATGCAAATCCTCACTCTCCTGCATTCGCTGATCGAACTTGATGCGCATCTTCCGATACTTCTTCTTCCACGACTTGTAAGAAGGCCTTGGTTCTGCCATCATGGCCTGCTCGACGCGGTCGCGCAAGTTGGGCTCGACCTTGACCGAGCTGAGATCCATCGTTTTTGTGGCAGAGGATGGCTTGCCGACCCGGATAGTGATGAGAATTTTGACGTTTTCGTGCCCAGCCTGATGGAGAGAGAGAGAAAAGAAACGAGTAAGAAAAAGAAAAAGAAACAATTTTCGGATTCACGGAGAGATAAAAAAAAGAAATAAGAAAAAGAAAAGGTAGATAAATGAGTTGATTAAATACGCAGAACAAATACGGCAATGCAAATAATTGACATAGATTCTAAGGTGGTGGGTTTGGTGTCAAACTGGAAGTTGTTGGTTTAAAATATCTAGAGGAAAAGAAGGGAAGGGGAAGGGAAGAAGAAGGGGAAAAGGAAAGACAACGAGAATTGAGTTGAGAGAGAGAGATGGAATTAATTGGGGGTGGGCGCGACGATGATTTCAGTGAATCCATTCAGCCTGGGAAGTAGCTGGGCTGGGTTGGGGGGATTGTTGCTGCGTAGCATCCTCTAACCACCTTACCTTACTAGCCCAAAACACGCGTTCAGGTCATTTCGCAGGTAACTATCCCGTCCTACCTTCCCTCTACTTTTTTTTTACCCTCTATTTTTTGGGGGGCAGATCAGAGCTTAGGTAAACCTGAAGCGTGCCATTGCCGGGACAGGAATGTGGGTCACCTAGATCCTGGCACGACATTCTTCCGATGCTTAAACTAGATCTACACCTCCTGTGGGTTGATACTTACAAGTAGTTGACGCTAGGACAGAACTTTGAATCTTCCCTTGGGTATGGGAATCCCCCAGGCCCCACAAATTAGAAACCACCACCCCCACCATGTCCTCTAATATCTAAACCCCCATTGGCGATTTTGCAAACTACTAACAAAACCCATATCACCAGGGACCAGCTAGCAGTAGGGGAGAATTTATACATCTTCTACTCCGTACATACAAACCTTAGAACACGATTTACTAGCAAAACTTCATAGGCTTTCTTGCTAGTACCTTGCCAAGCATCTCATCCAATACTCTCTCCTCATCCACTACCTACTTGGGCACTCGATTTAGAGGGAAAATCTCTGTCCCATTTAACCCTTCTTTTTTCTTTTTCTCCCCTTTGGAAGAAACCCAAGGGACGTAATACGGTTTTATGTTCAGGGCACTCGTCAGGATGAGCGAGAACGCTGCCAAAAGACTCAAGACCGAGAGCGGTGTGCGCATCGGCACGCACAACGGGCACTTCCACGCGGACGAGGCCCTGGCCGTGTACATGCTACGGCAGCTACCCACCTACGCCGGCGCCTCTCTGGTGCGGACGCGGGACCCGGCGCAGCTGGCCGAGTGCCACACGGTGGTGGACGTGGGCGGCGAGTACGACGCCTCGCGGAACCGGTACGACCACCACCAGCGCACCTTCGACACCACCTTCCCGGGGCGCCCGACCAAGCTCTCGAGCGCCGGGCTCGTGTACCTGCACTTCGGGCGGGCGCTGGTGGCGCAGGAGCTGGGCCAGCCCGAGGACAGCGAGGACGTGGGCATGCTGTGGAACAAGGTGTACGAGTCGTTCGTCGAGGCCATGGACGCGCACGACAACGGCATCTCGAGCGTCGACCCGGACGCGCTCAAGGCCGCCGGGCTGGAGAAGCGCTTCAGCAGCGGGGGGTTCACCCTCGGCGCCATGGTCTCCCGCCTCAATCCCGCCTGGAACGACCCCATGCCCGCGGACCCCGCCGAGGCCCAGGCCGCTGAGGACGCCCGCTTCGAGAGCGCCAGCGCCCGCATCGGCGAGGAGTTCTCCCGCGGTCTCAACTTCTACACCAAGGCTTGGCTGCCCGCCCGCGCCATCGTCAAGGCTGCTTACGACAAGCGGCTCGAGTACGACTCCGAGGGCCGCATCATGGTGCTGGACGCCCAGTCCGTGCCCTGGAAGGAGCACCTGTACGCGCTGGAGGAGCAGGATGCCGCGGCCGCCGGGGTCGAAGGGGATGATAGCAAGGGGAAGATCTTGTACGTGCTGTACCGCGAGAAGCCGGTGCCGGACGCCAAGTGGAGGATACAGGCCGTGCCCGTGACCGACACCTCGTTCCAGAGCCGCAAGGCGCTCCCGGAGCCGTGGCGGGGCGCGAGAGACGAGGAGCTGGACAAGGTCGCTGGCGTCTCTCCGGGAGGTGTGTTCGTGCACATGTCTGGCTTTATCGGCGGTCACAAGACGTTCGAGGGCGCCATGGAGATGGCGGTCAAGGCGTGCGCATTCTAAGTTCAGGATAGTGGTAGCATTTAGGTACCAAAGGGATACAGCCTACCTAAGGTATCATCAGCCGTATCTACCTCGCCGAATGTTTTTTATGAGCCACGCAAGGGGGGAAAAACCGTGGCTTAGAGCATCGTTCTTAGAGGGGGAGACAGGTTTTGAAAAAGAAAAGTAAAATATACACGATAGATGAATAAAAGGGGAGACAAAAGGTCTAGCACACCATTACGTATACAATAAAAAGAATGAATAAATGATAATGAATACAATAGACCATCGTCGGAGACATGCGGAAAATACGTTTCCTACATATCAGTACATACAATACCACATGCTCTCTCCCCTTCAAGAACTGTCATTTAAGATAACAAACATCATAGCTATCATTTTGTTCTTATCTTCACTAACCAGAAAAGACAGAGAAGAGCTACCTACACACAGACCTCTCGTACATATCGAGCACAAAGACATCCCCATACTCCCTCCCCCGTTTTTCCCTTCCTTGAACAACCCAAAACTTTCAAATCCAAACCCAATAGTCCCCCTCAAAAAGCATCTCAAGTCCAATAAATTCAACAAGTCATTAAGCAAGGCCGTTAAGCAAAGGGGGGTGAGAGTTGCATGGTAGAATTAAAACATAGAACGAAAAGAAAAGGAAAGAACATACCCTCCCAAAGAGAGCAACGAGAAAAACCAGAACTTGCTTCAAAGTGGTAAATGTCCCTTTCGAAAATTAAGGGGGGGGGGGGACCAAATCACTCCAAGGAAAAAAGAAAGAACAAATCAATAGCATTATCTCAAGGGTAAAAAAAAGCATTTGTGTGAGAAAGACAGAGGAGAAAGAGAAGGAGAAGTAAACCTTCGCGTCCCATCCCATCATTTTCGTGATCCATTTTCCCCTCCCTTTTGTTTTATTTTTTCCTTACTACTTTGATCAATATTTTTTTTTTCGCGATTCCCCCTTTTCCTCCTTTCATACCATCCATACCAGAAAGATATCAAGTGAAAAAAAAAGAAATTTTAAATAAAAATAAAAAATAACCCATTTCATTTGTTAGAATAACATATCAAAAGCCTAGAAACGCCCCAGTAGGTGATAAAGTAGGTAGGTAGGTAATGAATAAGAAACAAAACCCGAGAGGAAGAAAAAGAGAGGCAGGGGAAAAAAAAAATAAAACTGTTAAAATATCTTCATAAACCATCATAAGAGACCAAGGTTCCGCCTTGTTTTTGTTTTTGTTTTCTTCTTCTTGCTTCTGTCTTGCGTTGCTGTTCGTTCCTCTTTCCCTCTCTCCCTCTCTCTCCTCTCTCTCTGTAACTTTCCGTTGGCGTCGATGTTGTCTTTTTTCATCCGTTGCAAGTGAACAAGACAAGACCAGCAATAAGACTTCCTTACACCAAACTAAGCACCACCCCTCTTAACTCCTAGCCCCTTCCCTTTACCCCTCTTCTCTTTTCCCTTCCTCTCTACTTTGTGCACGGGAATAACGAAAACATGATCGCCAGTAGCAACTACTACTAAAAAACTATGCAGGTAGTGGTAGTGAGCGAGTTCCCAGAACAACAGCAGTAGCGGGAAAGGGAAAACATAAGATGAAGAGAGAAGAGAGAAGCAGAAAGAAAGAAGAAGAAAAAACGCACGGCTAGCTCTCGAAGCATCGCAGTCGTAATCCCATATTTCCTGTCCTGTTCCGTAAAACACCCCTTCTCCTGTGCTTCCCCCCTTCCCCTCCCTTCCCTTCCCCTTTGCATACCGGCAAACAACATAAACACGTCTACTGCTGCCCCCTTTTGCGCCTAGCCTCGCTTTTCACCCCTATCTGCGAATCGGGATGTCCTTCGAGGAATCACTGGCGTTGCCGTCGACGGGTAGATTCTCTTTCGCCACGGTCGGGACCGGGACGGGGCCCCCCTCGGCGTTCGTCTCGCGGTGGAGGAAGCTGCCTTCCTTGACGGGGCTGCCGACGGCGGCGCCCTGCTGCTGGGATGAGTGCTGCTGCTGCTGAGCGGGCTGGCTCACGCTAGGGTGGTGGTGGTGTCCGGGGGCGCCGTTGAAGCCGCCGGGCCCCTGGCTCGGCGACGACAGGTGGGGTATGTTCTCGGGCACGGGGTGCTGGCTGCCGACGCTGCCCGTGTCGACGCTGTCGCCCTTGCCGGCTTTGGACATGGCGTAGTCGCCGCTGTCGAAGTACTTGCGCTCCTTCAGGTGCTTGGCGAAGTGGTCGGACCGCGAGGGCAGCTTCTTGTACAGCCGGAAGAGGCGCTGCTCCTCGGGGGAGAGGGACTATAATAGATGTATAAATTGATTAATTACATGCTCATGGTTTTGGTCGTTTCTCTAGAGAAGGGGGGTGGGAAAGGGGGAATTGGAGGGAAGGGGGGATGTTATTGGTGCGCTGATGCTGGTGCGAGCTGGTAAGGTCGAATTGGGTATATAGATAGCCGGAGGGGGTTTGTGGTTGGTTTTTTTTTTTGTGTGTGTGTGTTTGGAGTGTAGGATAAGGAACAAAGAAGTATAGATGGCATCGCCAGCCTGAGGCATTGTATAAAGAGATAAAAGATGCAATTCCTCAGGCAGATAGAGGGGGAGAGAGACAGATCATTGGGCTTTTGCTCGTGGTATCTTCTTTATTTTTGCGAGTGCGATATCTTGGGTGGTGCAGTGCGGTGTGGTGCATTGTATTGTAGTGTAGTGTAGTGTATAATGCTTTCAAGTGAGAAACTGGCAATGTGGGGTGGAGGAGGAGGTTTTGGAGAAAACGGGAAAACTGACATTGATGTCAATCTTGTTCTGCTGGTGAGGATTCATCTTGACTACTTGAGGAGGATCACCTCACACGACGGATTGGAAAAGATTTCTTTCGCTAGGTTGTTGTCGGAGTCGTGGAGGAGGCAAACTTGTCGGAGAGAAGTCCTAGGATGTTTATGTGTAGGAGGGTCGTTCGTTGTAGTGGTGTGGTATGTAGTGGTGGTGGTGTTGGTGGTGGTGGTAGTGCTGGTAGTAAGTAGTAAGTAAGTAGTAGTGGTGGTGGATTTGGGGGGGGGTTTCGGGAAGGGGGGGTAAAATACTAGTTGTTAACCTAATCTAGTACTTTTAGGCAAGGCCTAGGAAAGCGGGCTTCGGTAGTGATGATCGTAGTGATGATAGTGGTAACGGTAGTAAGTAAATTATAGCGGATCAAGTGTAATGTGGATGGTGTGACGAAAGGGCCAAGCCAGCCAAGTAGATTGGTCCTAGCAACTTTTTAGTTCTAGACCCCCCCAGCAACATTGAGGAAGAAAAGCAGAGAGACAGGAGGCAGGGGGTCGGAATGTACCGCCTCTAAAAGGTATAATGCTAAAGAGAGCCCAATCCGATCAAGTTCGTGGGCAGCTGACAAGATGAAAGCAAAAACCGGCACAGGCATTACGTTCCTTTGTGTCTGGTGATCACTAAAAACCCTCAATTAACTCTAGCCTAAGGGTGATTTAGGTTTGTCCAGAGGTTTCACCTTCTGGTATTGCATGTCAAGTTTTAGGTAGGGTTAGGCGTCTACATATTAGGTACTAGGTAGTAGATACCTAGGTAAGCACGAATTATATCGATCAATTCCATCAAGCTTTACCCGTAGAAGCCAGGATTTATAGTTGGTGTAAGTATCTTTCTTTCTTTTTTTCCTTCTTTATTTATTTCTTTCTTTCTCAATTACAACATTAATTAAGTACCTAAGTCAACCTTTTACTCCCAAGATAACTACTAAACCTGTTCCTCTCTCTCTCTTGTCAGCATCTCATCTTTAATCCCAATATCATTACCCTATTTTCTATCAATTAATCCACCCCCTCCCCCCCCACCCTGACTCTCCCCCCTTTCTAATAATGGTAAAACATCTATCCAGTTCTTAACCCTTCTCTCACCTCGTCGAATTCTCTAATCCCGGACACCCAACCCAACCTATCGGATACTCAAATATATCCCTTCAATACCCACCTTACCACAGATGCCCAACCTACCAACCCCATCTCCAAGTCCCAGTCCAACCCCCAAATACGGTAATGACTCACTGCTTTTGCCATTATATTAGTTATATATACAAAGGTACATATAGCAACATGGTACCTAAAACTGACGAGTAATATAATAAAGACGTCACTCAGGCTCTGATCATCTTCGCTATGAGCCAGGTAAGATGGTTTCGAGGTCTACCGGGGAAAAGAAAAAAATATGTAAGCATGTGGTTCAGGAAGTGGCCGAGTCAGTCCTGTCTTAGAGTGGGCTGTTCCCAAGTCCCACGATGCTCATCATGCCGATGATGACCCCAATCGAATACCCGGTTCCCAGTGCCACTGTTGCGTGGGCGGTGGCAGTGGTAGTAATGGTTGTAAAGCGTAGAGATATAGGCATGTAGGTAGTGATGTAAGTAGCTAGGTCAATGAAGTAGGTAGGTAGGTATGCTACGAGGTTGACTGCTGTTGTTGCTGCTGTGCATGCCTTTCTGTATGTGTATGTATGCACGTATGTGTCTAGAGCTATCAACTGGTTAATAAGAGCTCGCTTGCTTCATGTACCTACTATATAGAACATGTTACTACTGCTACACCTGCAGAAAATTGGGTAAAGCATGGTGATCTCGAAGCTGCATGGACAGATAAGTAGTTAGCTAGGTTAGCTACCAGACCCTTTCTCATCTACATACGTGCCTAGCTTGTGATACGCTACCCTAGATGTAGAACATGGATTGTATGTATTACTTATCGTGCAGAAAGCCGCTAGGATATGCATCTGCTGCTTGCAAACTGTTGTGTCGTCTGGGCCGTTATCATATGTGTGATGTTAATCGACATTGGTAAACACTGGTACAAGTCAGCAGGTCAAGTACGGAGGTCCCTACCAAAAGTCGACGCCGCGCCAAGAAATGCCAAGATCTCGACCCATTCTGGCGGCAGCTGCTCTGCAGCTGTAACTTTAATCTCAAATCAACCCACTAATCATAGTGCTACAATTACATGCTCGTGCGCTAAAAGCTTTTATCGATAGCAGCTATTATTAACTAAAAGCACTAAAGTTTATAGTGCACAGCTTTTCGCAGCTGCCATACAGCTGCAGCCAGCTGCTCACACAGGCGAGCATATGCTTGGCATTTCTTGGCGCGGCGTCGACTTTTGGTAGGGACCTCCGTAGAAGGTAAGACGAGGTTTGGGGGAGTTCATAGAGAAATTGCATTTCTTTAATACCCATCCAGCTTAGATGAATCTGGTCTCGGTTTAGCATTGCTTGATTAAGTCGAGGCAAATAATGACAGGTCAAGGAGAATATGGAGTTATGATATTATTGAGTTGGCTTAGCTTAACGGCTTGAGATTTCCCAAGTCCACGAAGGGGGTACAACTTATTTATACTCAACTATACAGAGATAGTTACAACCTTTCTGTTTACTAGTAAGTTACCAACGTCCATGTTGGTTCTCATAGATGTATCCCATTCTTCCTTTGGTCCACCCTCACCATGATCATGGACAACCATGGGACAACCAATGGGGCAGCCCGTGGCATATGGTATGCAGGCCTAGATCAGATCAGGTTTTTGCCTACCACTCCTGTTGATGGTAACCAATGTAAGGGAAAGGCATTGGGCAAGGGAAACCGTGGTGTGCATTAGATCACACCATGCCGTTGCATTGCTGATGCAAATAGAACTGAATATGGGTGATACAATAACTACTGCACTTTGGCACCCATCGGTAAATGTATCACGGAGGCCTGTCAGGCTTGTCATAAGGAGTAGGCTGATGCCATACTTTCAATATTGCAACGCCTGAGGTCCTCTAAGATTCATGTAAGTTGATAAACCACTAAAGGTGTAAACTATGGATGTATGTAATATGTAGTAGGTAAGTTGTATGTAGCAATCAACAAGTCATATACATATTACAAGCCACATGATATCCTAAGTAATGCACTACCAGAGAAAATCACGAATAATAAATACCAGGCTTTAGGTATTCTGGGAGCTCTCATCGAACCCATGCCATAGCAACCCCAGTTCTGAGAAAGATAGCAAGATTAGATGGCCAAGCCTTGGAACCTATGTCCTCCTTCTTCTTCTTATCCTAATTACCAATACCCACTAAGCTAGAATTGAAAGCTTATAAATAATGCTTCGATGATAGCATAGATCACACACTACGTACCTCCGAGGGAGCCCGAGGTCATTTTACCGTATGTTAGCACCAATATCTAGTGAGGTCTATATATATAAGTCGGACCGTGTTTCTTCGATACGCTTCGAGTCACCATTGCTTCTTTCTTTGCTAGAGCCCCGCACCGAGCACCTCGGCCTGTTAGACAGTTATCGACAATCAAAGCGTTCTTGGAGCCCTTGCTAGATCAAGAGATAGCTGCTTCTATAGTCAGGAAAAAGCGTGCTCAGATGCCGTGAAAGAGGACATCAAGAAGCTCATGGTTGTAATGGTGCCTAGCATAGATGTTAGGTATGCTGCCGTAAGGACTGGCTTGTATAGACTGAGCGCGATGGATTCGCTTCTATAAACTTAGCGAGTGCTAGTCTACAGCTGTATAACGAGACACGGTGGGAATTATTTTAGTGCCATGGGGAATGGCGGGAATTCATGGGGAAATTCTTTTTTCCCACCACGTCAGATGGGAGGTTTTTGTGGCGGAAAATCCCACGAATTCCCATGCGAGTTCATGGGATAGCCCGGATGTTCGACATAGGAGATGCAAGATAGCAGCCACAATATCCCATATAAGGACTATATATGTGTATAACTACATTGCTATCGCCATCTGCTGTCGACATAAGCATCCGCCATTGTTTTTAAGCTTATTGTCATCTGGAAATCCGGCTCACGCAAATAGTACAAGCCCGGACTCCATCAGCCCAGTGCCCCATCGCCTCTTCTCCGGCTGGGGACGGGATGGGACCCTGCACCCGAAGGATTACACCCTAACTCAGTGTTAAAGCGAAGTGGAACGAAGTTGATACAGCGCACACTGTGAACGAATAATCACTTATTCCGTACATGACAGACGTATATAAACCAATCGTTTGAAAAAACCTCCTAAAACCACGGACGCTTTCGATATGGGCAGATACTATAAATATAAGCACGTAGTATGATACAATCTAGTAAATCGACTCATATGGCCAATAGATGTGGTTTGATGATCATGGCACAAAAGTGACTGTAGCATAACGGTGGCTAAGTGAAGTTCCAAGTCCCCGCCGAGGAATCCTTCAGCTATACCCAAATTATCTGTAGGTATTCTGCTATAGGGTAAATTGGCAGTCCTGCGCAATTAGAGGCAGTGTTTGTGAGAACAGGGCTCCCCTGGCTCAGACATCTATAATCCCTAAAAGCTGTATAGTAGGGTCCATATTTAGACAAGAGTAGCAACCATACAACAGCAGCGGAAGCAGCAAGCAATACGCGTGCGGCGATCAAGACGATCAGATCAAGATGACCCCATCTAAACCCGCATTGCCTCGGAGTGAGCATGGCCTTTAAAAGGCCAGGTAAGGAAGCAGTAGCACATGGATATCATTTCCTCCCCGTCTTTTCTCTGCGCTGAATGAGGAGTGTGTGTCTCGACTTGCGGATTTACATCCAAGCTGGAGATCGATCCTTTTCTTAGTTTGAGCCGCAATGGCCAGCCCAGTCTACCACCACTATGAAAACTCCCAACCGGGTTCTCACGGCAGCTACCACTACGCTCCCACGAACCAGCACCCCTACGACGACGAAGATGCCGCTGTGAGCCACAGAGCGAGCCCGACGTTCACGCCGTCGCCTGAAGAGAGCATCGTGTACGAAATACGCCAGGGGCCCGACGAGATACGTCACGAGACGGAAGCCGCGCTGGCGCATAATCGCGACAGCTGGACGAACAAGGGGCCGGGCTACGCGAGCCTCGCCGTCGGACCCCAGGACACCGAAAACTTGTGGAACCACGACAGCAACAACCACAACCACAACCACAACCACAACGGCGACGAGGATAATGCGCAAAAGCCACCGAAGAGGCACCGCCCGTGGGGGCGCCAATGCGGGCTCTGGATGTGGGAGATACTGGCCTGCCTGCTCAGCCTGTGCGCGCTGGCGGCGGTCATCGGGGTGCTGGTGTACGAGGACGGCAAGCCGCTGGACCAGTGGGCGTGGGTCATCGGCCCCACGGCCGTGGTCTCGTTCATCTCGACCGTGGCCAAGTCGTCCATGCTGCTGGCGGTGGCGGAGATCGTGGGCCAGCTGAAGTGGCAGCACTTCCACGGGCGGACGCGCGCGCTCGCCGACCTGCAGGTGTTCGACGACGCCGGGCGCGGGCCCTGGGGCGCGGCCAAGTTCGTGGTGAAGAAGAATGTCGGGTCGCTGCTCGCCTCCCTCGCTTCGATCCTCGTCATCGTCGGCTTGCTCGTCGACCCCTTTATGCAGCTGGTGTTCGATTTTCCTGCGCTGTCGCGCGAGGATCCGAGTGGGATTGCGCTGTTCAATAGGACGGAAATATACGACCCGAATGGGTATTTCCTGGATGCCCATGCAACTTCTAGTTCTGGTAGGTTCTGAGGCCTTTCATGCGTTATTGCGAAGCATAATCTATCCTCCACCGCGGATGTTTAGATATTTTACCCCTTGCCATATTATGGGTTCATTCCCAGCCTATACCGAACAGGATGGATTCTTACGCTATTGTTACTATCCCTTATTTACAACGGAGCTCGAGATATAGCAGATCCGCGACTCCATTAAACCATTCTAGCCTACGTAGGGTAAAGAAAACATGCTAACTCACGTTCTCAACTACCTACAGCCTCCGCCGTCGATGCACGAATGCAATCAGCAATCATCCGTGCCGTGTCCGACCCCTCGATATCACCGAGCGTCTCCTGCTCCACAGGGAACTGCACCTGGAGCGGTATCACGACCTTAGGGATCTGCGGCAGCTGCAGCAACATCACCGAGCAGATCAGCATCAGCTGCCCGGGGCCCACGCAAGCGAACAACGGGCGGTACCAGTGCGACTACCTGATGCCCTCGGGGCGGAACATATCCGGGTTTCTGTTCTCCGCGGGCGCGACCGGCGACTTCTTCCCCACGCTGTGGAACTCGTCGGCGACGGTTCTCGCGCCGGGGTCCAGCGCCGACGCCACGGGGCGCAACGGCAGCCTCATCCACGCCGAGGCCGTCCAGCTCAGCACGTCGGCCTACGACCCCGCCAGCGAGACCATGTCGACGCTGCTGCGGCGCCCGGTAGCCTGGCAGTGCGACTTCGCGCTGTGCGCGAAGACCTACGCCGGCGTGTCCACGACCTCCGGGCAGGTAACCCTGCCGGGCGCGCCGTCCGAAGCGGCGCTCACCAACACGGGCGACACCACGAACCGGAGCGTGTCGGCGGGCGGGGGGCTGCTCGCGCTGGCCTTCTACCGGGGGCTGCGCGCGGACGCGAGCGCGGCGGACTACCGCATCAACGCGGCGGACTACGCCAACCTGGCCGCGTACCTCGCGCAGCTGTTCTCGAGCGGGTGGGGCGCGAGCGGCTTCGGGGCGTCGAACGGGATCGCGGGGGCCACGACGCCGAACCTGGGGTGGGAGCTGGCGGGGGCGGGGGACCTGGACGCGACGGCGCGCGCGGTGGCCGGGAGCATGACGGAGGTGATGCGGAACAGCCGCAACGGCACGGGGGAGGCGGGCGTGGCCCTGCGCACGCGCACGTACATCGCTGTGCGGTGGGGGTGGGTGGCCCTGCCGGCGGCGCTGACGACGATCAGTCTGCTGCTCGCGCTGTACATGCTGGTCGCTACGCGCGGGGCGGACCTGCCTGTGTGGAAGAACTCGAGTCTGGCGGTGCTGGCGCATCGGGTGGAGGTGGAGGAGTGGCCGCCGGTTGGTAAGAGGAGCGAGAAAGGGGGCGTGGCGGCGAGGGATACGGCGGCGGCGCTGGAGAGGGGGGCGAGGGGGGTGCCGGTCAGGCTGGTGAGGAACTCGGGGGAGATGGCTTTTGTGAGGGGTTGAAGAAACTAGGGAAAGGGGTAAAAGGGGGTTTTATGAATCTTTGTCTTTTTTTCTATCTATTCTCTCTTCTTCTCTTTATGAGTTGAGTTTTGGGTCATACATACACACACACACACATATATATATATACCCCCTGAGCTGAATAGGAGCTACTTTGATGGTTGTAGGTCTAACGAGTGTCGCTTTTTATATGTATATACCCCCATATTAACATGAGAAACATGGATATTGCATCGCATGGACCGATAGATATTAGGTGGAAAGCGAAAGTAAAGAGGAGGAGTGAGCGGGGAGGTTCACATAGCGGTACCATAGTGTTGGGATATATAATACGAACACTATAACCCCCCTTCCCCCCCTTCCCCCTTTCTGGATAAGTTACACGAACAAGCACTCGATCGTCCAATAGCGACCCAAGAAATAGTTTCGGTCCCTTGGAAACTTCACTATATAGCGTGCGCTATTGACCTAGCTCGATGTCACACACGTAGTTTTGACAGTCTCGATCCGACCCTAAGGTATCATTGCAGAGTCACACGAGAATCAGTCCAGGGCTGGGGTACATATAATGACATCTAGTTATTAGATGTTATCCTTGAAGCTTTATATCCGTACATATGCAGTCCTGGAACCTACAGATTTATGGGGCTTTGCGATCAAAATGTCAAAGGGATATTCCACCCTTTCCCCCTTTAGTCCATCTCGTTTTCGTCTAGTTTAGCTTCTACCACCAGAAACTTATGATTTACTGTCTGTGATTTACCTGTAGGTCTGTATATGGTAGTGCGGGATATCTTCAGTGACCTTCGAAAGTTATCTCTGTTTATATATGCATTTGTATAACCTGCCTATATATCTATACCCCCACAGCCAAGCCCGTCCCTTTCACCCGCTCTTCCTACCTTCGCATCACATCATATCAACCCCCTTCTCCCCTATCTATATTTTCTCATTCATGGTGCGACATCGACTCGCCTTTAGCACGCAGCTCGGTAGCGCGCCTCTCGACGTCCTCGGCGAGGTTAGCGCGGTAGGCAGCGGGGTCGGAGCCGGGGACGATCCAGGGGCTGTTGGCGAAGAGGAAGTTCATCTCCTCAAGGGGCAGCAGCTTAGTCTCGGGCAGGACGAGGTAGAAGAAGATGGCGTTGGTCAGGTTGCACACCGCGAACACGACGAAGTACCGCCACCCCACCGCCTCGATCGCGATGCCCGTCACCTGCCCGATCATGGTGTTGAACGCGAAGCTCGTCATCGTCGCGATCGACACGCCCTTGCTGCGCGTGTGCGTGTCGAAGATCTCGGCCGGGATGATCCTGTAAAGTTGGGGTTAGGAGATCTGGGAGGTCTAAAGAAGAGGGAGCTCGGCTTACCAAGATAGGGGTCCACAAGCGAACGAGAATGAGATGTTGTAGAGCCAAGTGCTGAACAAAAAAACCACCTGATTAGTTTCGTCCTAGCAGACTAGAAGCTTTGAATATAGTATATCACTTACACGATGATAAATCCCCAGCCAGCAGTACTCGAAGAATCCGTTCTAGGGGGGAAGAGAGCTACAACCAGCCAAAAAAAAACCACGTTAGTCTCAACTTTTCTGTTCCCACACAACCAAACTCGCCGTAGTAAATATATGCACTACTAACGTACCCAGTAATATCGTAGCGATGATAAACATGACGCAGTTGACCAGGTTGCCCACGATGAGGGTGGGGCGGCGGCCGAAGCGGTCGATGAGCAGCATGCAGAGGGCCTGCGCGATGAGCGCGAGGATGCTGTTGATGGCCTGGTACTTGAGCGCGTCGTTGGCGCCGATGCCGATCTGCGCGAAGATGCTGACCGAGAAGTACTGGATCGCGCTGACACCCGTCATCTGGACCGAGGCCTGCAGCGCGCAGGCGAGGAAGAGCCGGCGGAACGCGGACCTTTTTATTTTTGTCATTTAGCTTCAATTTTGAAAAGGCCATAAAAGGTTTATAATAGATAGGATAGAAAAAAAAGGGGGGGAGGTGTATATAAGTTATGAGGGATCATACTTATTCCTAAACAGCTCCGCATAGCTCTTCGCCTCGTGATCGTGCTCGAAGCTAATGCTCTCCTGGATCTGCGTGAACTGGGCGCGGACCCAGGGATCCGTGACGTCGCCGGCGGCGTGCAGGCGGGCGAGGGTGGCGAGCCCGTCGTCGGCGCGGTCGTGGTCGATGAGCCAGCGGGGCGATTCGGGGAACAGCAGGATCAGGGCGGCGAGCACGAGCGCGGGCAGCATCTGGATGCCCAGCGGGATGCGCCACTGTCCGTCGTTGGTCAGGTTCACGAAGCACCCCCACGAGATCCATCCCGCGAGGAAAGACCCGATGCCCAGCATGAATTGCTGCAGACCTGTCACGCGGCCGCGGATCGAAGGATGCGCGATTTCACTCTGGTAGACGGCTAGAGAAGGGGGGAAAGGTTAGGTTAGTTATTGTTGGTGCTATTGGTTATACGGTTCAAGTATTCCGATTATGCTACCCGGCACGTGCTGGAGGCTATATCTGGGTCGGGGGGAGGTATGTAGGCAGGTATGTATAGCTTACTATAAGACAAATATCACATTAGCTTTTCTCTCCCTCTTTCCGAAGTCCGGATTTGCCTATAATAAAAGGAGAAACATACCGGATAATCATAGTTAAGAATCCAACGCCCAGGCCCGCGATGGCGCGCCCGGCATACAAGTAATCGATCGTCTGCGCCGCGGTCTGGATCGCGCCGCCGAGGAGGAATATGAGCGCTCCCAGCATGATCGTCAGCCGTCGACCCAGGCGGTCGCCGGCCGGACCCGCGAAGAAGGCGCCGAAGAAGGCACCGCCGGTGAATAGGGACACGACGGCTCCGCTGTGATAATAAGGGGATAGTTAGATACCATTGAACCTCTATTTCGCTTTTTTCTTTCTCTTATTTTTGTGGGGAGAGGAAGGGACAAGGCTTACTCTTGAGCCGAATTAGAGCGGAAGAGTTCCTTATACGAGCTGCTCCCGACTACGCTGGCGATGACGCCGAGATCGTAGCCAAAGAGCACGGAGCCCATCGAGGCGAAAACGCCCACGAGGAACTGTAGTAGGTTGGAAACAACATTGTTAGTATAACGAGGTTCTTCTCTCAATGCTGAAAAGTCCATCCATCGTATGACACGGGGTAAATTGTAAGTGGCATCTAGCTAGGTCCCTAAGGAAGGGGAAGTTCGCTCCAAATGCCAGATATCCCGAGACAACGAGCAACAAGTTCGTGTAAGTCCGTACGTAAAAAAATCACCAGCAACATACCTGATAAGTGTGAGGCTTCATGTTTTCAGCCGTAAAGTGTGTGTGCGTATATGTGTTTGTATATGTGTGTGTAAACTTATCTAAGACTTCGGAAGATCGAGTAAGGGAACATCACCAATTCACATTCGAGCAGGATATGACGTGAGCTCCCACTCAAAAAGTCAACAGGATTAAGAAGTCGGGACAACACAAGACAGAATAAGGCGCGTAAGAGAGCAAGATCATCACATCAACCTTTCTTTAAAAAAGAAAACAGGAAGACGGAGGGGCAGGGATAGCTTCTTATAGCAGCTAGTGTCCACGCTTCCCCAAAATCCAGAGCTCGTCTTCACGAGATATTGGGGAAGGGGAACCGTGCATGGGGTGAAAAGGACCCTCTTCGCATCATAATACATGATACGGGGGAGGGATGAACCATAGTGGTAACCCATTGGGTCGTCTCTTTTCTCAGACGAAGCATGGGTATATAGTACGTTAAACTAGGAAAGTAGGGCGATGAACTAACAAGCAAGACCAGGTGAGGTGAGTGGAGGGGATTTTTTTCTCCCATACTATAGCGCTGGCTCGTAGGAAGCAGAAGCTGGGCTGGGAAACGCATGCGCTCCAATAGCAGCGCGGCGGAGGGACTAGGTACTCGCAAAGCGCCGAGAATCCGGGGTAGTATCGTGGGCTGATTGCGGAGTGTGGTCTTCCCCCACACGACAACCCCATGGCCCAGATTGACCCGTACACCGAAGCCCATAGTCCAGAGTGCGTGTTGGAGGCGTGCCCTGGCCCTGACCCTGACGAATGTGAAGCTTGCGCATCGAGAGAGGAGGATCCCACGGAACAGACCCGAATTGGGGTATGCCGCTACAGCTGAACCACATGATATTTCAAAAGAATCCACCAACATCCAGATCGTAAACATCTGATTACACTAGTTAACTTGGTATATATTTTTTCAACCGACGTAAACAATGTTCTATAATCCATTTAGTAAGTGGGATAAACCAAGAACCCACTTGGGTATCATAAATGCATCTATCCTTCCCTTCCGAAACCCCACTTTACAAGGTGAAAATCATATATACCAACTCCCTTTTCGACCTTCAGCAATGCTATGTAATATTCTACATCTCCAGGTCTGACACATTTTCTCCCTGGCAAGATTCTTGAATTTGGGCCCTTTCGGACCCGCCACATAATGGTATTGCCCAAATAGCCTCCACTGTCGCTGGTCATCTAAGCCATACAGCCCGTCACCCCATCGGCCGCGGTAATGAAACCAGCTAGTGGGCGCACCGGGGTTCTCCTTGACGGGCTCAAGTCCTTCGGCGTCCCCAGTAGCAGTATAGTCATACCAATAACCCCTGAAATTCCTTGACGGATCCCATAGCGGCCCCCGATCAGTGACATCTTTCAGTATCCCGAATGGCAGAACGTAGGGGTGGTTCCCAGGCATCGCATACATGGCATGGCTACCAACCGCACTGTAGATGACCGGTCGTTGCGTCTCTGTCGCATTGCCACGCTTCTCAACAGCCTGCCATGCGTATGCCTGACCGCCTTCGTGCTCGCTGAAGAAAACGGCGCGAGGAATACCGGCCTCGAAGCGGATCATAGCGTGCTCCCAATCACCGACATGATTGCCGTAGCGAGTGCCTAGGACGGTCTGTCCAAGGTTGTAGGCGTAGAAAAAGAACCAAAAGGCATCGACCACACCAGAGCCTTTGTCAACCAGGACCAGGGTTGCGGGTGCACGAGAGTAGCCCGATTCATCGGGTTTGTAATAGTGAGTTGCCGGCGACCTGGGAACACGGCGGTTGCGGAAACGTGCAGGTCGTAGCCGTTTCGTTGTTAGTCGATCTTTTGGTAAACCGGCCGGTCGTTTGGCCGGGTCGGAGATGCGCTGCAGAGGGTGGTCGCGGTCCACCTCGAACCAAGTAGTGTCTTCACCCGACGGGTCTTCGCCGCCATTCCATTCATCCCACTCATCCCACTCGTCAGACTCATCGGCATAACTTGTGGGAATGTTTCCCCAGCTATGAAGCCATCGTGGGCGGGACTCGACGTTATCCTTACTCTGCAGATGCAAGAAACCCGACTCCGAGCTTAGTTCGTATAGGTTTGCCAGAGTAAGCTTGTCTGGCTTGTTCAATGGTTTACCCTCCTCCGGGTCTGGTACGACGTGCTGGATGTGGTCGGCGATATCCGAGGGCCAAAAGTACTCGCCGGAATATAGGTGCACAAGAGGTGCGTGGTCAAGTACGTACTCGGGGATGCCCCTCAACTCGCCCGTGTAATTAGCAACAAAGGTATCTTCTCGGCCATAATTCTCATCCAATATACGCTTCAGATCGTGATCCTCATCGTAGTGGCAATCCAGCCCCTCGGGAGGGTCGGGTTTCAGGTGTAATAAACCACATATGCTCAGCCATCGACATGCCTGTCTGTCCAACCAGGAGGGAGAAGTGTTTATCCAACGCTGATCGGCCTCCAGCTTCTCTTTACTTGGCGGGATAGGGTTTATAGCACCAGGGAGAAAGGTGAGGAGAAATACAATGACAACGAGTACGAGTACAACGATGGTCAAGCGGCGGAGATGGCGAAGGTGGTGCATCGGAGTCGGTCGGAGGTGAGTCGTAGGGGCTCAGCCGGCAAGGGCCAAGGCTGAGGCTGAGAAGGGGGGGTGAAGAGGAGGAGAGAGAGGGTCAAGAGAGAGGATGAAGGATACAACGTAAATACACAAGTATAAAGGCTGAAAGTGAAATGGAGTACAAAAGAGCATAATGTCGAGGCAGCAAATAGGAAAAAAAGAAAAAAGAAAAAGAAACTACATGATAAAAGCCGAAAGAAATGTGAGGTAAGACGAAAGGGTTTCGCAGAGGAGCTCGTAGGCAGACAAAAAAATATGGTTTTGGTTTTGGTTACGGTTATGGTTATGGTTATGATTATGGTTGTCTACAGCTAAAGGGAGTAAGAGGTAAGAGGGATAAAGAGGGTAAAGACAAAAAAAAAGAGGGTCCGTATTTGCATTGCTGAGTGGAGTCTTTTTTTAGAGAATTTAGGATTCGAGCTGACGGTATCTATTAAAGAGATACCTTGTTGAAACCTGTTGGTGTTACTGTAAATTCGTGTACCGTATTATCTATCAGCTAATGCTCCTCCTTCTCCTCTCCTTCCTAAAATTGTCCTAATGGTGATGGGTGATGGGAGACACCGCTTGGCATCGGATAAAAAGGGGTTTTTCTACCGGTCTGCTTGTGCTTGTGGTTAATGTGAAGTCATCAATCCCGCATCACATAATCACCGGTACTTATACATGGACACCTAAATCCCGAGGTCCATCCATATACCCATATATTATGTAAGTCTTGCTATGTAATGTAGTAGACAGTAAGTATTGTGTATCCATACTTCGATGTACGGTACGGTAACTAATCCACTTTAGTTTGTTCGTATTTTAACTAATAACTAATTTATATTTTTGTAATTATTATTGAAAATTTAAGAAGAATAAGGAATAACCATAATAACAATAATAAGAAGTAGTCATGTGTTATTGATGTCAGTAGGTATATTACTCGTTATTTGTCCCAAGACTGGATGTTCTCAGGTTGAGTTCAAGTTAGTCCATTTAGGTTTATGTTATGTTTATGTAGGTTATGTATGTTGGGTCTGACGTGCATTCAAATGTTGTTTATGTCAATCGAAGATGGTTTTACATTAGTTTAATCACTTCTTAGAGGTGGTTGTGGTTGGAGTGTAGACGAGGTCAGGTGCCTACATACTACCCCAAGGTCTCATTTCTAGATAGATCCGGTATATGAGGGCGGTGTATTATTGGCAATATTTACGAGAATGTGAGGCGTAACGAATTGAACTGAGCAACAACCTTGTATCCTAGACAGAGATAATAAAGATAAAGAGGTAACCTATAAATGTATAACGATGGGCATTAACGATAACGAATGACATGTATCATAGATGTAGAATGAAGACCGGGCATAAGTTGTGGCCGTGATACTTGATAGGTAGGTTACGTACGAGTAGGTAGGTAGATGTAGTGCATACCTAGAGAGTATAGCGTAACCTACGCAAGTACCGCGCAGCCACCGTATCACAGCACCCTATAGTAGGGTTTATACTTACCTAGGGTAGATAGATATAAATGAAACTCAAGATCTGATCACCCGACGGATGACATGGCAGGAAGCATGGAAACATGATGGAAACACGGAAGTAATGGAAACTACACATGGAAAATCGCGTGGTGCTGGGGGTTACTGGGAATATGTAGGAAAGTGGCCAAAAGGAGCAACGAGCTGTGTAACGCTCCTACTGGCTGGGAATTCGAGGCCCTTACGAGCTTCATGTATAATCACAAAATAAAATGGGGCCTGGGCAGAACGAAACACTAAAAACACTTACTATCGGGGGCAGTCCAGGCAAAAGTGTACAAGATGATTGGCTATTGATTACCCCTCCCTATCCTGGTCAAACCTGATGTAGACCCCACGATTTGACGGTTCGTAATTGTGTACCTAGCTAGTGTAACTAGTGCAGACAGGTACATTGCCTAGAAGATTCTGCCAAGAACAGCTACATGACATAGTAAAGCTTCACTTTCCCATTTTTTATGGAAAGCGCCAGAAAGAGAAGAAGAAAAAAAGAAGAAAAAGAAAGAAAGACCAAAAAAAGGAAAGAAAGAGTCAGACATGACTACGGCTACATTCCAGAGTTATCCAATTGAAATCGCAAACACCTTCCAGACTCCCTCTTTCCCTGAAAACAAACATCCCATTTTCTTTTCTTTTTTATTTTTACTTTTCTTTTCTTTTTCTTTTTCTTTTTTTTTCCCACTTTCTTCCCCTGCTTCTCCTACTCCCCCCTCCAAATCTACCCCTCCATCCAACCAATTCCACGATACATATATCAACTCAACCGCTTCCTTCCAGCAAACTATTGTCCACTTGCATAGAGCCTCACTCTTACACTTTCTCGCCTAGTCTACGTAGCTAAGCCAATCTCCCCTCCTCCCTCCTTCTCCTTCTCTCTCTTTCTCTCACCTCAGCCCACCCACTGAGCCCCCCCAACCTTCACTGTCACCATGGCTACCACCGAGGACACCAAGAAGCGTAGCCTTGTCTACTTCGATATCACCATTGGCAAGAAACCTGCCGGTCGTGTTACATTCGAGCTGTACAATGACATCGTCCCCAAGACAGCTGAGAACTTCCGATGTCTCTGTACTGGCGAAAAGGGTCTTGGTAAGGCCGGTAAGCCCCTTACTTACAAGGGCAGCATCTTCCACCGAGTCATCAAGCAATTTATGATCCAGGGTGGTGACTTCACTGCTGGTGACGGCACCGGGGGTGAGAGCATCTACGGCGAGAAGTTTGACGATGAGAACTTTGAGCTCAAGCACGAGCGTCCCTTCTTGTTGAGCATGGCCAACGCCGGTCCCGGTAAGTAAAAGAGAAATTACCTTTATATATATATACCTAAACCTAGACCTAGCTAACAATTACTCCCCCCTCAAGGCACCAACGGTTCTCAGTTCTTCGTCACAACCGTCCCCACCCCACATCTCGACGGGAAGCACGTTGTCTTCGGCGAGGTCAAGACGGGCAAGTCCATCATTCGCCAGATCGAGAATCTACGTACCCAAGGCAGCGATAAACCCACCGTAGACGCTACCATTAGCGATTGTGGAGAGCTGACAGGTGAGGCCGCCAACGTTAGCACCGTGAAGGTCCCTGACGCTACTGGTGACCCATATGAGGATTTCCCTGAAGACGAGACCACTGAGGCACCTCTCGACGCTGCCAAGATCCTGAAGATCGCCGGTGACTGTAAGGAATTTGGCAACAAGGCATTTAAATCTGGAGATGTAGCCCTAGGATTGGAGAAGTACCAGAAGGGTCTGCGGTACTTGAACGAGGAGCCTGATCTCAAGGATGCTCCTGAGGGCACTGCTGAGAAGCTTGATGCCCTGCGCTTCACCCTCAACTGCAACTCGGCGTTGCTGAACCTCAAGCTGGAGAGCTGGGAGGACGCAGAGCGCTGCGCGACAGCCGCACTCGCCGTTCGGGGTATCACAGATGCCGAGAAGGGCAAAGCCCTGTACCGCCGCGGCGTGGCGCTCGTTAAGTTGAAGGATGAGGACGCCGCCATTGCCTCGCTCGAGGAGGCCCGTAAGCTCGTGCCCGGTGATGCGGCCATTACTAAGGAGCTCGACACGGTGAAGAAGCAGGCTTCTGCCCGGCTAGCCAAGGAGAAGGCTGCCTACAAGAAATTCTTCTCATGATTCAACAATATCCTAATCTGATCCCACGCCATACGTTATCAGTAATGAAGGGATTAGGGGGCCGCTCCGCAGAAGGGAATAATGTGAGCATGCGAACTGAGCCAGTTAGACGTATTCAAAACTCCTAGTTAAAAGGACGTCATGAAACCAGTTGATGGGATAGAGGAGAGGCAAAGGGAAGAAGTTATAGAAGTTATAACTAACCTTCGGGAAGTCAGTGTGCGTCCAAATTAAAGGGGGAAAGGCCAGATCCTACGTTAGGAGAGTGTAATCTCCCTGCTTGTTGATAGCCCCATTCATAGGCCGGCTTCGACCAATAACGGTGATGGCGATGATGATGATCATGAGATTTTGAAGCCTAGAGACCAAGGGGATATCCCAAACGGATTACAATACCCTAGGTGTTAGTTTAGGGGAAAGCAAGGGTGAGTTCTTGTCAGGATGGCATAAAATCTTAGCATAAAACTGAATAAAAAGATCAAAATAGCTTCTATTCTTTTATTTTGGCTTGCCTTTTTGATGATGAGTAATACTAATGAGAGAAAATACGGCATTAATTAATGATGTTATCTCGTAAGGATGGGTGGTGAATTAAGCTCGATTAAATACCCCCCTTGAACCTAAACCTGGGGAGGAAAAACTGGGGGAAAGGAAAAAGGGGGAGTAATTCTCGTTCTTTTCCTTATTATTTTTTTTAACTTAGACTCAAATGGGATGAGATAAGACAAGGATAATAGACAAAGAAAAAAAAAACAGGTACTCAAGTCCTGGATAGTTAAGGTCTTCCAATATCATGATTATCATCATCGTCAATCACGTAGAACCTCTCTTTTTTTCTTCTTCCCTTCTCTCAAATCTAAAAACGACTCCTAAAACTCCTATCCAATCCAATCCAGTCCAATAATATTCCCAACTTTCTATCATTCCCAAACCCAGAACCCCCCTTAACTCCTCCTTTCTTATGAAAAAAAAGTTTCAAAGCGGACGTTCATTCATATCCAAAGTCATATAAGAAGTGAGAGGAGGGGGGTAAGGTTGGTGTATATATATATATAGGTAGATAGATAAGGTGAGGTGAGGTGAGGTAGATAGTACTAACGTACGCCTTTATCCCCCTTCCCCCCCTTTCTCACTCTCTTTACTCCATCCATTTCCCGTCATGAAAATGCCCAACTCCCCTTCTCCCTCTACCCCAACCCCAACCCCAACCTCATCCATCCCAAAACAACATAGCAACCAATCCTTGAACTCCTGTTCGCCTGTTCTCCATTCTCCATTCTTTAATTCTCCCATGCGTTTCAACCAAAAAAAATCTTCAAGTTTCCAAGAAAATTGCCCCCATGACATTCATCATCTATGCGCTCGCTCGCTTTCTCTTGCTCGCTCGCTATAGATGCTTTCAGAAAAAAAAATATCAATCAACCATATAGATCCTCTAATCTAAGAATATCCTTATATCTTTTCCAAGAAAATAAAAATCCCTCAAAGATTCATCTATCCAACGTCGTCGGGATATCAACTCCTTCCCCTGATGTATCCCTAAATAGGCTTCTCTATAACCCTAGTGACACTAGCAGCACGCCGCTCGCGGTCTATAAAATCATTAAACCCGCCTTCGCCCATATCGCCGCTGACCGCGGCGCCGTCGTTGGCGTTGGCTCCGTACCAGTGACTCTGCGTAGTAGGGTACTCGCTAGGTACGCTACTACTGTTGCTGCTGCTGCTGGCCGTTGACGCCTCCCTATGGGACCGGGCCTGAGATTCCGCCCTCTCGATGCGGAGATTGACAGTGTCTTCCTCACTGTCAAAGCCCGCATCGTTGTCCTCGTGCATAGCGTCCATGTCGATGCCCAGGTTTGGGTCTCTGTTATCTGCATCTTCGATGCCGGGCCACGGCTCATCCTCTGGGAGGTTTGTGCTCCCTGGCCCCGCACCCGCGTCCGGCGTCCCTTCAAACTGCTGATACCAGGAAGAGTTCAGCGACTGTTGTGAGAGCGGCTGGGTGTTGGGATGTGATTGTTCAAGCGAGTTGGCAAGGTCCTCCATTGGACTGTCGCAATCCTCGCCATAGTCGATCTCCCTATTCTCATCATCATCTTCTTCATCGTAAGGCTCCATGCCATTATAGAAGTCCACGTCGACGTCAACATCAATATCTTCATCATCACCTCCGGCACCGGCCATAGCCACCCCGTGATTAGGCCGAGACTCCACAAACGGCGCATTGCTATATGGTGTCGCATAGAATGGAGTCGTAGCACGCACCCCAAATGGGTCTGGCATAGGGCTTGGCGACGCCGTGCTCCAGCGTGGAGTATTCCTCCTATTATTGAATCCCCTCGCATGGGGGGGAGGAGGACATTGCGGGACTTGGCCACTCGGCCGCACCGACGGTGAACGCGTGCAACGGCGCTTGGCTGCGCCCGCGGCGTAAGAATAGGTATGAATTTGCGCAGGAACTTGTGTGTGTGGAGCGGCTGGTGCCACCTGCACGAGTGGCGAGGGACGCCGCTCATAAGCAGGTACATAGGACGTGAGTCGTCGTTTGACTTGTGCTGGCGAAACCAAAGCCGGTAGTGTAGGGGGCATAGATGTCGTTCGAACGCGAGGGGGTCTTGAGACCTTACGCTCCCTCATGATAGCTGGGGACTGTGCTCGAGTTCCTGAACGGTGGGTACCCAAGGAGGGTGTAGGGCGCAAACCGCCCGGGAAGGCTCCTTGAGACGGGGACATAGAGACATGCCGCCAGTTTTGCTGTGCTGCTTGTTGTAGGCTTGAGTAATGACTGTGGTACATGCTAGGGGGTTGTTCATCGAGGTTGGTGTTCCATGCCCAGCATTCTTCCTTAGCATCCCCTTCAGGGACTTCCTGGCTGCATTGGGAGTCCGCATAGACACGGCTGAGCTCGCGCAGGCGTTGCCAATTCCATCCGTTATCGTATGCATCTTGGTCTTGGAGATACGCCTCGGGGTGGGTGATAAAAAGGCGAGGGATGTCATTTGACTTCATGGCCACGCTTGAGCTGAGGAACTGGACATCCCACGTTACGGGGGTGACCATCTCAGCTGGGGTAAGAAACCGCAACCTCGAATCCTTGTGGATTTTGCGCAGAGGTACCCATGGCGATTGAAGACCAAGAAATTTGACGACACGTTGATGCATGGTTGAGCCGTGGTGAACATTGGCTTGCATGCGAGAGAACGTGCGGAACAAGGTCCCAAATGCCTCAGACATGGCCTGTTGAACGCTTCTAGCGTCCGGGCCACGAACGCTAACATTCTTGACCAACCCCCGACTTCTGAGCCGTTGCCCAATAGTCTGGTCGGGAGCGCAAGCCCGCGCTAATAACCACTCGGACTCGGCTTCTGGCCCCATCCAATCATTGAAGCCTGGAGACTGGGGGTCTAGGGGGGACGAGCAGCCGGGTAGCTGAGTCCACGGATCCGCCTCCATGGTGTTACCCGAAGCGCGCTGGCTACTGAAATCACGAGGTTCGAGCCATATGTTCTTGAGGGGAAAGGGAAGGAATATCACCTCGACTTCCCACGGGCGCGCAAGAGATGGGAAGGACGAAATGCCCTGTAGATGGCTGAGCTGAGCCCTAAGAGATTGAAGTTGACTGTAGAGCTCTGCGCGATCAGCGACGCGACTGCTCCCATTAGTTGAGACGGATATAACACTATGAGTATCATCGGCCCCCGGACGCCGTGGGCGGTGATAGTCAGATGTGGTACTATTAGCATCATTCAGCATCTTCTCTACCTCTTCTACTCGTGTCTCGAGCTCAGTAACTCTGAGATCAGTTTGATCATGCTTATCATGGCATTGGTCATGTCCAGCCGCAGAGAAGGACAGGTTCTCAAGACTGTCTAACCTCTGCTCGTGTCCTTGCACCGTGTTCGACAGGAGTCGAAACTCATCACGGTGCACGCCCTTGTCGGGCTGTTCGCTTGGTCCTTCAAATATTTCCGTATGCCTGGAAGACCTTGGGGTGTTGGTAATAGTCTGCGCATCATCCACGGCTGGCTCGGTGGCATTATCATCCTCCTGCTGTTGGTCATCCTCGTCCTGCTCCGGGAGTGGCTCGCGCAATCTGGATCTGACACCACTTAGTGTCTGGAGTCCTTTTCCGGCAAAAGGACGCAGATATCCTATCCGGGTCGATGATGTTGTAGAACTTGGCTGGGAGGTAAGTAAACATTGACTTGGAATTGGGGCCAGCAGTGCAGAATTATCCGGTTCAGAATGAAGGAAATTGGCCCAACTCAAAGTGTCAGGCAACGAGGGCTCCGGCACAGGCGTGCGCGCAGAGCCCTCCTCTTGCGGCAGATTATCCTCATCGGGCAGGGGATGAGGGAAAGAAGCAATGGGATTAAAGGTATTATGAGATTCCGCGGGCTGTCCCATCAAATTGGGAAACTTGATGGATAACTCTGGCATCACGGGGGTGAGAGGTTCGCGACTAGACTTGGGGCGCTCATTCTCCTGACCTGCGCCGGCGGCGGCGATGGTGGTAGTGGTGGTAGCAGCGGCAGCGGCAGCGACCATGGCAGTTGCGGTCGCAGCGACGGGGGCACCTAGGACAGGAGTCGCTTGGCTATCGCGGATGTCATCGTGGAAACAAGCATGATGGGAACACATGCACCAGGCGGATTGGTCCTCTACTCCAGTACCATAAGGAAATGCATTGGGAAATCCGGGCGGGTATCCTGTTGGGCTACCTCTGTCTGGCCTCACAGAGCCAGCACGACTCCAGAAACGACGGCATCCGCATTTTGGACCATTGGCGCCATGGGTAAGATCAACAAAATTGCATGGGCCACCGGGAAGGTTGGAAGGAGATGTGGTTAATGGTGTGGTTAGAGGCGCATTGGCGGGCGCATCATTGTAAATATTGAAAAGGGAGGAGTTGGGGAGTTGGAAATCGGGCGCGGGTCCTGCCATTGGGATACTTGGTCTGCTTCGGTTGGGAGCATTGGAATATTTAGAAGAGTTGGTGAGACGGAACGAAGCTGGGGGGGTTTTGATGGGGATGGGTTGGTTTTTATCGTCGGCATCGAGAAATGGGGACGTTGGGAGTCCCTGAGCCTGAGCGACCCTGCCAGACGTAGCTGGGTCGCGATCAGAAGATAAAATCTAGCACATGGCACACACTGCTTCACTTCCTTGGTTAGTTCAAAACTCGACAGTTTTGTCGTGATCTGTCCGGCATTTTCCAACAACCCACACAAAGCAGACACTGACCACGGCACGGTTTGTATTTGTATATATATATACGTGTGATATATAATACGAACCGAATAAATAAAAAATAAAAGAATAATAACTTAAAGCAAATTCGCGATCGGGGGGTAGATGGAGTTTTATATACAAGGCGATAAGAAGCTAGGGCGGGCGGTTTTCGAAAGGTAGATGAGCGGCGGGTGATGCGAGTGATAGAAGTTGTGGTCGGAAAGTTGAGGTTCCAAGAGTGAGGCGCCCGATTGGTTATTGGCTGCAGAGGTAGACGTGGTGGGGTTCCTTTTTTTTTAAACTAGGTGGTAGGTAGGGGTCGTGCGTCTTAGCAACAAATGGAAGTAGCGAAACTAGTGTAGAAAGTACGGATGTAGGTATGTATGTAAGTATATAGTAGTAAGTTAGGTTATGTACGACCTCACTAGTTACTATGTAGTATTGATGTAAGTAAGGTACCTACTACATACATACACATACATACATATGTAGAGAAGGGAGGGGAGAGGAAGATAGAAATATGACTCGGCGAGGCTGCAGGAAAGGGGACGATCGCATAACACGTTGTGTTGTGACGGATATTGTCCCCTTGTCAAAGTAGCAGGAAGCAGGAAGTAGGAAGCACTATGTATGTAAATAGGCAACTTCTGCAGGTATTATCAAGCTTGTATGTAGGTGCGTGTATGTGTGTATGTGTGTGTGTGTGCAACTGTGCAAGTATTGTAAGTGTGTAAGTGTGTAGGTACGTACTTGAGGCATGTAAAACATTCACCAACTCATAGACACGTCGAACCTGCACTAGTGTCCTTTCTCAGCCATAACCTGTCGCCGCTTTACCGACCTCTTTCCTTGTATGTGGTGTAGCATGGTATCCCTACCCGACTTTTACCGTTGTATGAAACGGTAAATTGGGTCATCATATCGCTTGAATGCATGCGTTGCAAGTTATAACCGAGCCTTTGATAAATGAAGAAAAATATACAATGAATGATGATATTTGATGGTTTGGGTGTAAAGAAAGTAAGAATGCGACAGGTAGGGATGTCAAGGTTGGAAGTTTATGTCAGTTAGGTTCCACCTGAAACGTTAGTTACATGTAGGTCTTCTTAAGGTTATTAAACACAATCGGCCTTGAGCTTGAGACTGGACTAGGCGTTGTCAGCTTATCGATACCTGACCTTATGTACGAGTATCTGTATCTAGATACTAGTACCTATGTGGCTTTGGCTCATCCTTCAGATGTACATCTACAGTAACTTGATATATGGACTACTTTTAGATGTATTACTATATATGTACATTTACCTTGGATCCATATAAAAAGGTGTCTATTAATGAAGCAGGAAATCCAGAATAGAGAGGTTATCAATTTCAACGACGGTAATCGATTCCATTATACTCACCGCATAATATGCACACAGAGATATATAGCATACGACATCAAGCTTTCCATGTTAATCCTAGCTTAGCTATCAAGACATCGCAGACAACTAGATGATTCCCATGCAGGACATGATGAAACTGGTGTAGTCATTCATCTCCGTTTTCTCGTTCTCCCACTACGTGTGCCACCGTCCCGCCTCACTATTGACATTGACACCGAAAAAACCTGCCTAGGACTTCAGCAACCCACCCACACCGTATTTTACCCGAGTTCTCTCTCCTTTAAAGCAGCGATGAAACTAAACCCAATACAGTAGTTGGTCCATTGCACATCCCCCTCCCCCTTGCGCGCGGCGCGCAAAGGCTCCCACTTAACGCGTCCTTGCTCCTTGATCCCAGCCAATCATATGCGGTAAATCGACGGTATACGCTAGAGGAGGGGAATCGACGAGGGAAGGAATGGATATTATTTTCGCGTCGCCGTCGAAATGGATGTTTGGGCCTTCTTACTGGACAAGGGGGCCAGAAACTTGAAGATACGTCAATTACGGCGGAGAACTTGCTCCCATACCACGGTGATACTACCATTGTGATACGTCTACTAAGCTAAGAAAGATAGGTAGACAGACATGATGAATGATTGTATGTACGATAAATATGCTCAATATTGATGTCTTGGAATATGTCAATATGTGAGAATCAAATCCATCCATCTTATAGCCTACCTCATTGTCATAGAATCCAAGTTTTACACATCCAATTCCAATCCCGTTACCCTACATTCATGTGCCCGTACATATACATACATACTACAACATTGACGACACATTCTCCAACATCCCCCGGATATCCATCACCACACTTACATTATCTACCTACCTACCAACCTACAATTAGTAATCCCCACCCCTTCCAAGTTCCACTCCTCCGAGCCCAATCCAATATATCCAGCCCCGAGCACCACTACACTACATTAACCCCCAGACCCGGACCCGGACCCCGTCCCCGATAATAACTCATCACCACCAGCATCATCATCATCATCCCCATACGTATGTAGTGTAGTGTTAGTTTCATTTTTCCCTGGTCTTTTCTCTGGGATGATGGAATGCTCGTTTAAGCACTTAACACTAATATTACCTAATTAACGGATGGAACCACGCCACACCACCAAATCTCCATATCCATATCCATATAGCCGTGACCGCCTCACCTTTTTTTTTCCTCTATCGAAATCCCTCCGTGCGTAACCATGGAAACCCGACCTTTAGTGTACTTTACCGGGGTTTTCCTTCCCTTCCCTTCCCTTTTTTTCTTCTTTTAATATAATATGCAATAGTACCTTAACCTAATATAGTAGAAAAATAAATGCAATGTACTCCGTATTCGTAATGTGATATCATATTCGTTCGCCCTGGGGAAAGGGGCCCCGGGAAACCCAATGGACCCGATCCCATATCGAGAAGAAGCAGAAAGAACCTATACTTTCCAACCCTCCCTCACCCAAAGAATGGTAAGGCGAACCGTCACAACCAGAACCAAAAAAAAAAGGTTCCTATTAATAAATCAAAGTGTTTCCATCCCGTCTCGTTCGCCTCACTTAACTCACCCGCACCCGGACTCGGCGGTGCCCTATCCCTACCCTACCTCACCCTATCCCACCCTCCCATACCTTATTTTACTCTTCCCAAGAAAAAGAAAGAAAGACAAAAAAAAGGAATAAGAGCCGGGGAGGGGAAAGGGGGTAGAAGGGGGATGAGAAAGTGAACTCGCAACCCGTGTGACTCTTTCATCCCACCCACGTACTCATATGCAAAACCCGGCATAGGACGGGAGACGGAGATGGGCACATGATGAGGTGAAGGTCTGGTGGGAGGAAGGTAGGTTAGTTAGTTCCCTTACGCAGGTCGGCAGGGTAGTGAGAAAAAAAAGTAAGAGTCATGTCCTAGCTTCTAACCTTACTCGCGATCAAACCTACATTACCACCGCCCTGCATATCATCCTAACTAACCCACCAGCCTCCCACCCATTGATACTCACGTACTTTCCGCATAATATTCCCATCCATTCCCCCCACTCACATCTCTCTCTGTAGTATATATAACCTACACAGCAGCCAGTCTACCTATCAATGACTCAATCCCCAATTTCCCGACTTGATTGGCCAATTCGAGGGGAGGTGGGAAGCACGGTCCATTATATCTATACCCGGCTGGAAATCAATCAGTCAATGAAGGGATTAGAGGGCATCGATAACCCAAATTCCGCTTGTTTTTCTCTCTCTCGAGTCTATTTCTCTACTTATATTCCCTATAATGTACTCTCTCCCCTTCCGTATAAACCCGAAAGTCATCGAAGAAAAAAATAAATAAATAATAAATATCCACCCATCTATCTATATACGATATAGATATATGAATTTCGAATGCGCCTAAATATGTAATCCTCGAACCCCGTGAACCCCTCTAGAATGCGAGCTAAGGTAAGGCACGGTAAGGTTGAGTGGCCCGGTGTAGGTATTGAAGCACCTAACCTAGGTAATATGGATAGGACGAAGTGTGATGCAGTATAGTAATAGGTAGGTAGGTTATAGTATAGTGCAATGTAGGTAAGTAGTGTACGGTGTGTAAATGTCGGCGTATACTTATGAATGCCCCTCCCTTCCCTCTTATCCCAGAAGATCCCAGAAAAGGAAAAAAGAAAAAGCCTAAAACCCCAAATTATATCCAATCATCGCCTAGAATGACAATATCGTACATAACGTGCATCCATGCATCCGCATAAAGGGAGAGAAGAAAAAACCCAAATGCAATAATCCCGATAGGCCCGGTAGGTTTGGTTGATTTATAAAAGATTGTGGTGATGACCGTTTCTTCTTTCCCCTCATTCCCCCAAATTCCGTTTCATCTATCTGTGTAGTATTCTGATGCTCGTTCTAATCATGATTCATCGTCTAGTATCGTTATACCTCGCCCCAGCTCCCCATGGGTCCTATCGTCGCGATCATAGAACCGGTCCCTACCGAGCCGCCGATGTCCCAGTAATGTCGAGATGACGAAACACTACTTTTCCTAACCGACCTCCGTGTGCTCTGACTTGCGCAGCTCGACGCATGCCGATACAGCCCTGGACTCGAAGGCGTGTTGGCCTTGGATTTGCGCCTTTCCGTTGGACGTGTCCTAGAAACTAGCGGATGGTTTTGACGGACCCTGGCAACTTTAGCGGCTAGGTCTTGTGTGGTTGACGCCGTGGCGTGGGAGCTCGAAGAAAATCCATTGCTACTGTTGGAACGTGGTAAGAAGCGAGATCGCAGGTACCGGAATATCAACCGTACATCTAGATCCTGTTCCCACTCATCTTGCGTGAAGGTGGCACCGGCGTTATCTGTTTGGGCCTGCGCCTTCGACTGGGCCGCAGTGGATGAAGGCCGTCCTTGGGGGACATCGGGTCGTGTCTGGGGGTTAATCGTCGGCGGGAACTCCGGCATGGAAATAGGGCATTCGCCCCTGAACGAAGCGGATACTGGATATTTTGTGGTTTCTGGTATGGATGGTAGACCTGCGTATGGTATGGGCATCTGCTGCACTCGGGAAAAGGTTGAAAACGCCCCCGGGTGTCCAGAAAGCTGATGGACCATGTTGCCAAGCTCCTTCGCCACTCGCTCAAGCATCCTGAGCTGCCAGCTTGAATCGGTTGAGCTCTCCGTGGCAACTTCGCCACGCTGCCAGGTCGATGCCGTAGGCGTCGTAGATAATTCCTCTTCATCCGGGAGTTCCTCGCCAAATAGGATCGCGAGTAGCTTGTCATCAATTCCTAGTATGTCACGGATGACCTTTCGGGTGATACGTCCCCACGCCGTGTTGCAATCATCGCCGTACTCGTTTGCGTGATGGTCATGCCAGTCTTGATCCGTTCCATCGCATGTGTCGTCACGCGTTGAAGAGACGGCAGTATCTTGGGTTTTCTTATCAGCTAAGCGAACACTTGAAGCAGTGGCTACAGAGCGGCGCCGCCTCCGAGTTTCTTTCTGAATCTCTTCTAGCAGGTACCGGCTGTGTTCAAGACGCCAGGTCTCTATCCTGCGCATCTTGTCCATCTCTTGAGACGGGTCATTTTCAAGTTCAGCCTGAGCTAATTCTAGACTTTCCCGCCGCCGCTTCACCCGGCGCGGGTTATACTGTTCGAAGGCATATAGCCTATCTTGTATCTCGGGACCCATACCCTCCTGCTCAAGTCGAAACGAGCCATACCCATCATGGGCGGGAACCACAGGGACAGCATGGGGGAGGGGTGGCGATGAGTTATAAAAATCGGGGGTCGAGCGGAACCCAGGTAGGTGGCTATCGAGGCTATCTAGCTCAGCGTCCTCATCTTCGTCATCTTCATCTGCATCTGCATCTGCGGCATCGACAAGACTAGCAGAATTCTGGGGCCCAGCACTAGCTTCTGTTCGGGCAGCGGTATTGAAACTCCCCAGATCACTAAATCGCGAACGACCAGGGGTTATGTTGGACCGGTTGGATTCGGTCAGATAGGAAGTGGTAGTGGTGCCGGCATCGGTGGCTGGGGAGAAGAGCACCCAGGTTTGAGAGTCCTCTACGGGCTGAAGAGCAGGTCGTGGGACTTGAAGTCGTTCCTCTTCGTCTTCGGGTGAAGGACGAAATACCCGCTGGGTAGGTTGACGGGTTGGCTGGTGGAACGCCATGTTGTGGGTTATGAGAAGTGGCGTGGTGTTGGTTTTGATAGGAGGGTCGAGTGTATGACGAGGCTACTCCAACTGGGGATACCCCAGAGGGAGGTTTTTCAATGATTTTACCCAAGCACGCAACTTGATGCAATAACCCAGCCGTAGTCCTCCGCGGAATACAGCTCAGCCCTCGTTCAACAGAATTTCTAATAAAAAAATTATTTTCTCAAGAGGCGACGGTGCTATGTCGGAAAGTATGACGGCGTTTGTTTTGTCGGTATATGGTTGGTTGAATTGTTTTTTGTTGTTGTTGAACTACTTGCTGACTGTATGCTAAAAATACCAATACCCGATACTAGGTATACATATCGAGAAAAAATGTATTGTTCTTAGGGTAATGCGATGTCGGTTGCTAGTAAAAAAAAAGAATTGGTCCTAAGTCGGGAGGATAAGGTCGAGACGAAAAAAAAAAGAAGCGTGTGACTGACTTGGATGATCGGGAGGGGAGGAGATATGGGGATTTGTAGGTAAGACCTCTGATGATCTCCAGCATCGAACATAAGTCGCGTGGGCCGTTTTTGGTTGTTCCAGTCAGGTCTAAGCGGCAAAAGGTGGTTTGGGGGTCCAGTTGAAACCCCACCAGATGACTTGGTTGTTTAGTCGATACTAGATCAGCATGATGCGATAAGAGGGACAAGCTAAAAAATAAAAATATAAAAACGACTTCGAGACGGGTAGAGATGATGAGATGAATGAAGTACCTTGCCTCTCAGTGTAGCGTAACACAGAGAGATAAGACAACAACCATAACGTCCCCCTAAATCCCCCCTAAGATCTTAGGTAGTAGTAGCACTGATATATGTAGGTCAAGTACTACAAACTTGAACAATAGATTGATGATAAGAACTAATTAACTCAACACAATTGATCTGACCTCATACATTATATATATAAAATATGAGAAGGGGAGAAAAAAAAAGAGGAAGGGTAAAAAAAAAAAAACTAAACTTCTTTTTATTTCTTTTCCTCCTTTCTCTGTTCTCCCCTAGATTTTTCTTCCATTTTCGTCTCCGGTAATCCCCCCTCCCCCCTGCGTTGCGCCAGCTCAGACCACGCTACCATATTCATCCCATATGTTCATGTGTGTTCTGCCCAATGGCTACCTTAGGCCTCTTTGTTTAACAGCTCCTGCATTCGTTCGTTGGCTTACAGTCATGCACTTTTTGTGCCTCTTGTGCCTCTCGAAGGGAAGGGAAGAAAAAGAAAAAGAAAAAAACTATCAGGTCCCCTAAGGCTGTCTCTGGGTCACTATGCTGCTCTGTGGGTCTGAGAAAATGTCATGAATCCTTAACTAACCCTGCTTCCCCTTACCATCGCCAGCCTGGCAAGCAGGCTCACGCATATTCCTGAGAAAAATCATGTCTTAGACAGGGGATTTGTATAATGGTGGTGTTCGTTCGTTTGTTCGTACTATATTGAAAAGGGCTACACCGGTAAGTACGGCATCGTGCTCACCAGACATATAGCACGTAATCAGGGTCGGGCCGGGGTAGTGAGGTCGTACCGAGTCATCCACCTAGCCACCGCTACCTCCGTTACTCTAGCAGGTTGTTACACGTATGGACCTCAATATGTAAGTAATGCATGTCGTAATGGTACGTTGTTGGGCCACCTGGGCATATTGTGCCCGGTGCGATGTACCCACCTCGCATCGTAAGCCTCGTAGGCATTGAGGTCAGATCAACAACTACTCCGTAGTATGTAAGTATGTTGTATGTCTAGTGTAAAAACATTACTTAATTACTATTCCTATGCCGCCAACAGAGAAGACGATTAAACCTTAGCTATTGTCTTAGCTACTATTACTACCTACTATGGTATGGTATAGATATTACCTTTGTTCGTGATGTCTTTCCCGTAGTTCGGTCGATCCCGCAATCCCGAATTCTATCCATACTGCCAGGTTATATATAGCCTTACCTACGCAGGTGTGCACAATCTTCAACCAACTTGAGACGATCGAGGATGGATGATCTCATAGGGTGACTCAGCTACCTATCAGGCAGTAGATCAGACCCGTGCTGCCGTGGACAGGACCCTACCTACATACCGCAATCCTGGGTAGTACCTTGTACGCAAATCGGTAGTTAAGGTTATACATTAAACCTGCCTTATCTTAGCAAGAAACTTACACGATCATGTCACACCATAACCCGTGAGGTCCGGCAGATTGTCTAGCTCTCGGGTGTGGACGGCTGGGTCGGCTGACACATCGAGCCAAGCACACCGAGCCAAAGACATGTAGTCGAGCGGTCAAAAGTCACTTGTAGTACAGCAAAACATCGTAAGATATGTGTAGTAGTGCAAATGCAAAATCCGTATTGACTGTCTGCCACAGTGCTATGGTGAACCATTATACGCCTGTCCTCTGATCCCAGATTCTGCTTCTTCGCCAACAACAATCAAACCAATCTAAGCCTCAGTGAAAGCATCGGGGAAACGCTTCATGTTCTGCTCCAGAGAACCGTGGTTGGTAAGGAACTGAACATAAGCACCATCAACCTTGACACGGCCAGCAGCCTTCTTCTCCAGGTACTCCTCCCGGCGGAGAGGGGTGAAGCCCCAGTTCTTGGAGATGATGATCTTTTGTCGGCCGGGGAACTTGTACTGCGATCGACGCAGAGCCTCAAGGGCAATAGCACGGTCTGGGACGCTACGTCAGTATAACCTGGCCAAATGACGTATATAAAACACCATGCATATCATAGACTGTACTTACTGCTGTCACGGGTTCGGACACTGAGGATGATCTGGCCGATGTTGACACGGGCAACAGTTCCGTTGGGCTTGCCCCAGGCACCACGCATACCAGTCTGCAGTCTATCGGCACCAGCGCACGACAACATCTTGTTGATACGGACAACGTGGTAGGGGTGAGCGCGGACACGCAGGTGGAAACCTTCCTTTCCGGCCATCTTGACGAGGTACTTGTTGGCGCAAATACGGGCAGCTTCGAGAGCTTCGGAGCTCAACTGCTCGTACTCGTTGGAGACTAGGTGGATGCAGAGAGGGAAGTCATCGACGGTCGCACGCTTTCGGCCCAGATCGAAGATTCGGATCTTAGGGTCGGGGACACCACGGTTGAACCGGGACTTGGGGTACGGCTACAGGATCAATCAGTTAGCAAAGAAGGCATCTAATTGAATTTGAATTAATTGCGCATTTTTATCCCGTAGTCCCATGCAAATTCCGAGCTCACGACTATCTATATTTGATTTTCTTTTTTTTTTCTTCTTTTTTTCTTTTTTTTTTCTTATCGTCTCAGCGCCCGCCATGATTTGCACGACCATCCCAGCGCCGGTGCTAGCATTGACGCTGACGCTGACGCTGGAATTCTCAGGCGGCCTCGGTCGCGAATTTGCAGGCGGGATTTGCAGGAATGTGTGGCCTAGGAGATAAATAGAACGCGGATTGCATAGCATGGCTCACCTTGTTCTTGCAGTACCGGTAGCATCTTGCGGGACGACGAGCCATCTTGAATGATTTTTCTCGATGATAATGCCGTAGGTGGGTGTTGTAGGTTCGTTGGGGTGGATGATGTCTACCGAGAGAGGGAGTCCGTTCCTCTTTGAAGGTCTGGGGACGGGCAAAAATTCCTGACTTGATTTCAAAGCAGGCGACTCACATAAGCGGGACAGTGGCGTGGGCACTGATTGGTCAGCGGTTTCAGATTTAAGTGGGGTTAGGGCTAGCCCACAGGTTAATGGAGGGGAGAATTGGCTTTTCGGCTGTGGAAAACTGTAAGTGGGGCCGCTGACTACGACTGCCAAAAAAAAAAGAAAGGCAAAATATTTCATTTTTGGTCATTTTTGACACTACCTAGTCTTCAACAACCACCAACCACCAACCATCATCACCACTCCGTGACAACAACAGCCAGACCTGCATCCGACAAGCAGTTAACCTCAATTCAAGATGGCCCCCAAAAAGAACAAGAAGGATGCCAACAGCATCAACTCCAAGCTGGCCCTGGTCCTGAAGTCGGGTAAAGGTAAGAACGATAGCATCCAGCCAATATGGAAATCCGGACATGCTAACATAAAATACTACAGTCACTCTCGGCTACAAGTCTACCCTCAAGAGCCTTCGATCGTAAGCATCATACCCGAATGACCTAACACAACGGGCTCAGCAAGATCAATGCTCTAACCTGCGGTCCTTTTATAGTGGCAAGGCCAAGCTTGTGATCATCGCCGGCAACACGCCCCCTCTGCGGAAGTCCGAGCTGGAGTACTACTCCATGTTGTCGAAGGGTATGTTCAATTTCCGCAGCCGATGATGATGACAATAAGAGCCCTTACTGACCATGCTTCTAGCCCCTGTCCACCACTTCAACGGCACAAACGTAAGTTGAACAACCACAGCTCATTCGTGTTTCATACGTAAACTCTACATGGATTTATGGCCGCTCTACGCCCTAGCGGCGATCCCTTCAATCTGTTATTTCTGCCCAGAGAAAAAGCCTTACCCAGGCTTTGGAGGGAATTTCAGTTGGCTAACATGTGTTCCTTATGACGTTATACAGATCGAACTGGGTACTAGCTGTAAGTGATATATGAAATCTTCTCCACAATAATTCCGAACATTCGCTAACTGCTCATTAAGGTGGTAAGCTGTTCTCGTGCTCGACTATGGCCATCCTGGATGCTGGTGACTCGGATATCCTTAGCGACCAGCAGGCATAGATTTGACATAGCATCTATACACGGCGTTTGAGGCTCACGGTTTCGGTAAAATGGACATCGTATCTAGTTTCGCTGATGGAGCTGGCGCATTATATCTTGCATAGTTGCGGGAATGCACCTCAGAGCTCCATCTGCACGGGGAGTTCCTCAAGTAGCCACACCTTAGTTTAATACTAAGTGTCATTCTAGAGAGACACATGTATCCCGAGATAAAAAAAAATACATGAAAATAAGTGATACCCAATGCGATTGATCTCGCGCAAACTTGCAGTTCTCATGCACCCCGTGCCAACCTCTCCCAACACCAAATAGAACGAATAGTTCTTGAATGTACCCACGTGCTCTCTCTCGAATAGGAATGTAAGGTGCCCAGCTACTGCAACCAATATTTGCCCATGTATACTAGAAGTCGTATGTACGCTAGATATGTTGTAGAGTGGGGTTCGTCGTTATTGTGAGGGGCTGAATGCAAGTCTGAATGCAAGTTGAGAGGATCACGAGGGTCTTTTTTTTTCCTTTTTCTTTTTTTTTCTCTTCCTTTTCCTTCGTCGTCTACCTACCTATACATTAAATAGCTAGGAGATCAGGAGCAATGGTTTCTCCTTGGTACCATACATCCCCCAATCCATTCCCCCGGTAACCGGAGTGTGCCCAACAGTCCGCGAGAGAATCCCCTCCTGATCATGGACAAAATGGGTCATCCAATCTTTGTTGTGGTAGCGATAGGTCGGGTTGTAGAAGAATCCAACCCCGCCCTTCCTACGTATGCCCCAAAAGCCACTTGGAGACCATAGCGAAAATAAGTGAGTTCTGTTCAAGATTGTATTTATGCGCGGGACCTAGGACACTAGGCAATGTCCGTTTTTTCTTCCTACGGAGGTGATCAACTTCTAGACCGTCGAGATATCTCACCGCATCGTAAACCTAGTTAACCCCTTGCTCTGGTTTGGTGGAGTTTGCTACCCATTGCCTGGTAGGGACGGGCAATACCGGCCGACCCGAAATGTTGGTTGCTGGCTCACCGGGAGAGACTTCCACCATGCAATCACTATAGAAAAGAAAAGAAAAACAAAAGAAAGAGGCAAAGAAAAAGTAGGGACACCGGGACACCAGCCATGACGATGATGATTGACGGTTGGTTGGTTAAAACACCGAATGCTGCATATAGTACTATACCAGATAGTCGGCTAAACATTTTAAAGTAATACTAAAAGCACCTTCTCGTTATCGCCGACAGGACGGACCACAAAGGACCACCGACCGCAACTCCATAACGCACGCACGCACGCACCTCTCGACCCTAGTTCCTGCATGCAATATACATGGTTTCCATGCATATATAAATTATTATGCATAAGAGGGGAATTAGACTCGGTTCGCTTTGCGGTTTCCGCGCTTACCACAGTGCAGTATGCATATAAGGGAAATTGTCTGCAGGAAACAAGGTAGGGATTCCTACCCAATAACAAATGGTCATCAATCCTCGGCAGCACAAGGGGGGGCTTGGGGGAGGGGAGAGGGGAAGAAGAACTAGTGCAGGTTGTAAATCGACAGAGTCCGTCCGCCCACATGGGAAAGACAAGACCTCAAGCACTCGCATAAATGTAGAAATTAGGTGTGGTGCGAAAATCTACGAACTAAACTAACTACCCCTAAACTCAACTTACACTAACAAGCCGTCTGTGCTTTGATATACTGTAGGGAGTTGACCCCTTTTATTCGCAGGCATGGATGTGACATCAGATACAGTAATAAGTACTTTCTATGTGTAGGAAGTAGAGGCAGGTACATCTAGAGGGTAGAGGATACGCACGCGAGTTGGTTGGTAAACCCAAGGTACCTAGGTACCTAAACCTTTATAGCCAACCCCCTTTTGACTCGATGGACTTACCTGGTCAAAGTCAGTCAGCAGCCACCCCTAGTCACCAGTCTAAGTCGTAGCTCAACGGACTCGAACATAAAGAGACAAAGAGAAACGTGTACAAGAACAAGCCGTTTACCTACCGTATTTACACCCATTACGTACCAGGCAATGATGAACGAAGAACAGATGACCATGTTTCAGCAAAATCCCGAAGGAATGATTCGACTGTGAAAGGGTTTTTTTTTGTCCTCCTGTCTTCCTATTGTTTTTTTTGGCTTACACTATTTACCTACGTACCTTAACCGACGTGTTACGTATATTCTGCGCACTTGCAACACTAAACTGTTTTAACGCAACTATTGCGACGCGGTTCTTCTGATATTAAGCCGCTACGTTACAAACAGGGATTACGGTGTTTAAGAAGAAGGGGGTGTGAAAGAAAGCCAGAGGTGGTTAATATTCTCCGACTTCCTTCTCTTTTTCTTTCTTCACTAAAATCTTTTTGATTTACCTACATCACCTACCATCCATTCAAGTTTATTTTTTGTCTGGTCTCGCATCACCTCGGTTTCTTTCAGACGATTGGGGAACAACAAGCTTAAAGACCGTCGAAATAAGTGGCTGAGCTGCCTCTCGGGGCCAAACTACGGGCCAATACGGTGTTGCAGAATCGCAGATTTGGGTCAACCTAGTACGAATCGGGCTGGTGCCAAGACCACATGCACCCACGTACTTCACATACTGCACTGTACCTCAGGCCACCTACACTCCGCCTACACTCACAGACTGGAGTCAAAAATAGCACGCACTAAACTACAGCACGGCAACGGTCGCTCACTTTCCAATACTATACCTACTACAACAGTATACCTAGAAGGGACATCTTTTTTAAAACCACTGCACTAAATACGGTTTTTGGACACTGCCGGAGCGGTCAACGTCCCGGTGCAACGACAACAATTCAACCCCCAAGAAACCTGCAAAAGAATTGCTGCCCATTCCAATCCTCTTCCTTTCCTTCTTTCCCATACCATACCATACCACCACCACCACCACCACACATAACTACTACACTTACACTACACATTTTACACACTACACACTACACTCTACACAACCACCCAAACATATCGCTTCGCTTACATTTACCACCACTACCCGCCACCACACAACACGTATAAGCGCCGTCACATATTTTACCAGTCGTTTTGTTTGCGAATCAGAAACAACAAACCCCATCGGCAAACAGCCATGTCTACTCTTGCTGCCCCCAAAAGGCCGCTCCCAGGACGCATGCCCTCCTCGGAAAACATGGCCACCACCCCGTCTCCTTCCAGGCCGCGCACCACCACTCCTACTCCAACAACAGTCAGTCCAACCCCGACAAGGACGCGCTCTAGCCGTTCCGGCACAGTTTCCGCCCGCGCTGCTGCGCATAGAACCACTTCTTCCCTGAGTGTTTCCGCCACAGCCGCCGACGCCGACGCTCGTGCAGAGGCTGTCGCACTGATTGACGACTTGAAGGACCGCCTGAAGAAGGCCGACGCCGCATCCGAGCAGAATAGAAAACAGGCCGAGGTCCTCCAATCCAGACTAGACGAGGCCCTGAAGGAGCAAGCCAAGCTCGAGGAAAGAGTACACGAGAGCGAGGAGCAGATTGAGACCCTGAAGAACGAGAAGAGAGAGTCTGCCCGCCAGATCCGCGAGATGGAGGCTATCTACGAGGCCGAGAGGAGTTCGATGATGAAGGAGAAAGAGGAGATGTCGAATAGAGAGGAGGAAATGCAAGCCGTCATCAATCGGCTCAAGGATACCCTGAACCAGAGAAACGCAGAAGACGAAAACAGACAGACCAGACAACAAAGTGAGTAGCTGTGCAGTGCTAGGAGCTGCGAGCTAGGATGTTCATCACACCAGCTCGCCCCCAACAAACCCCTAACTCCCAAACCAAAAGCTTTCAGCGCCATGTACTAACCTGTGTACGAATAGCTGGCAGCTCATCCCCGAGCGTGGATAATGGAAACTTCGCTCCACCATCCTCTGTTCAGCGGAGCGACTCTAGGAATAACTCTAAACTGCTCCTACAGAAAGACAAGCTCATCGAATCGCTACGCCTCGAGCTAGCAGAGGCGCAGATCAAGTTGGTTGAGACGGAGAACCAGGGCGGCGGTCGGCTGCACGAAGTTGAGCGCCTCCTCATGGAAGCTCGCATGGCCAACGCACGGCTCATGGAAGATAACGAGTCGTACCAGCTGCTTCTCCAGGAGAAGACCCTCCATGGCGACTTTGGCAAAGGTGACTTTGGCTATATGGGGGTCTCGGCCAACCAGGATGCCCTCAACGCATTGGAAGGCCGAAGCAGCGCTCGAACTAGTACTGTAGGCGGACTAGACACTCCCGGTACCAGTTTGGCCGATGAGCTGGGCTCAGTCGGCGGCGACGAAACTCCTGACACTGTAGATGAGTCATCCAGACGTATGGAGACGGAGCTCCGTGCTCTGAAGGACCAAAACAAAGCCCTCACGCTCTACATCAACAAGATCATCGAGCGGTTGCTACAGCACCAGGAGTTCGAGCACATCCTCGACCAGTCCTCCGAGCCTAAGGCCAACGGCGCCAACGTACACAAGGATCTACCACCTCCACCTCCACCATCTGATTCTGGCTCCTCGTTCCTTCAACGCGCTGCCAAGACGATGTCTATGAGTAGCAACCCTCCTCCCCGCCCTAAGCAACGACCCATGACCATGATGCACCAGCCTGCGCACCAGTCGGCGCACAGCAACCCAGAGACTGCCCCTAGCATCCCGATTGGTCTTGGTCGCGCTGGTAGCGTGCGCCGTGGCGCCCGGCCCATGAGCGATCAAATCAATGGCGCTGCTGGTATCGTGAATGCCATGTACAAGGGACCTGATGGGCCACTGTCACCTACGTTCAGCAGCCACCGGAATTCGCAGACATTCTTCTCTGGCGTGTCGAGTCCTCGCATGGCATCGGGAAGCCACGGCGCCCCCAGCGCAGGCAACTTTCCGGGCATGCGCAGCGAAACGAGCAGTGTAAGTGGGGACTCGGCCGCAGATGGCACGTCAACGAGCACGAGCCCACCCCGTATTGGCAGCGGCCATAGCGAGAAGGCCACGACTTTCGTCGGCAACAAACCCAGGCCCCTTAGGTTGGTGCAGGAGAACAACGAGAAGACTGAGGCCCAAAACAAGCGTGCGAGTTGGATTGGATGGGCATCCAGCGCTTTTTCTAAAAAGGATGATGCGCACCACGCAGCTGACCCCATTCGAGAATAGACATCAGCCTTCGCTAGTCTCGAACCTGCTATTATTGTAGGGGGGGGGAATGACTGGTCCATAGAGAGGAGGATAATTGGATGATTCAAAAAGAAGAGCATGGCCTCTTCAACATAGCATGCATGAATACGTCGACCATGACTGTTTGGGCTTGACATTTTTTTCACGTTCTGTTTTTTTGGTTGCAAATTCCCTTACGTTTTACATATCATAGAAACGACGATTCTTATTTTAACGCCCAGTGGAGGAAGTTCGAAAGAGGATGAGACACAGACACATACTACTACATACCACATCATACCCACACTCATACAATTATAATACACTCCCCTAAACAAAATATCCCAGCGAAAGAGAAAGAGCGTGAAGGAACAATATTCGCCAAAATTTTGCTTGGGCAGAAGACCGATAAAATGGATACCGAAGTAAAACCTTGCCTCCCCCCGGGAGGGGAGAGGAAGGTAGAAAGTACTGTTTGTTGATTGATTATGGGAGGGAACGGGACCTGGTTTTTTACCCAACACTTTTTTTTGGAATGATCTTTTTTAATGTTCTGTTATTGTTGCTTATATATACTTTTACAATTTTTGGTTTATTATTGTTTTTGTATTCGGTTCTTTTTTTCTTCTTCTCATGCTTAACATCGTCACCAAAAACACCAACACCAATCAACCCAAGCCCCCTACTACTACTCACTACTCCCTCATCCTTGTTTTGTTTTGGAAAGAATATGAAAGAAAAGAGAAAAAAAAAGAGAACCAAAAAAATCCAAAGAAAAAAATTAATTTAGAAATTGTTAACCCTATTTTTTAATGTGTTTTGTGCTACCTCTAACCCCCCTTTTCCCATAGCGAGGTGATATCAATCAACCTGCTTGTCTACTTACCTATTTTGCATAGTTGTCCGGGCTTTTTTATGAGCTCATATTTTTATCTATTATCTTCACCTTGTCTCGGTTAGCCAGTCCGCAGTCAGAGTCTTGGTCTTAGTTATAGTCGTAGTCATATTGGTATACTTAGGAGGTGCTTGCTTGTTTAGGTGGACTGAGAAACGGAGCTGAGGCGTGCTAGGTGTGTTGGGAAGGAAGAGGTAGAAGAAAGGAGGAAATTTTGAAAGCTGCAGCATAAGCAGGGAAGGAGAGATCTTAAGCTTTGCCTGCTCGTCGGCTTCTTCTGTTGCAGCAAAAGGGGAGGGAAGATAATAGGTTAAATTAGATGGAAGAGGGAGGCGAAGTGGTCATTAATAAAAATCATTAATAAATACCTACCTAGGTACATAAATAAATCAAAAAATCATTACACTACATGTTGAGTTTCTTGTCTAGCTTTTTTAACGAAAAGGGGAAGGGAAAAGGAAAGGGAGGGAGAAAGAGGGGAGTAGGTTTGTAGTATGATGTTGGGGGGGGACCAAGGTACTCATTTTTCCAAAGTAACAACAGTAAATAGTATATAACACTGCGTAGGAGACACAAGACATAGCATAGTAACCTCTACATAGTGTTAAAATAAATACGAGAATGATAAGATGAAATATCTTTCGTATAATTTCAACGACTCCGGAAGATAAACAATAGAGAAGGTTGGGGGGGGAGGGGGGGGGGGGGGATAGAAAAGGAAAGGAGAAAAATATGAGGGATATGGTAACGGCCTATCTGCCTGTTCAGGGACTGGAACAGGCTAGATGTTTAGACTAAGCTTGCCTCTTCTATAAGTATAAGATTTTTAAGTAGATGCAGGCTAGGTGTGAATTGTATATGTAGGTTATAGTATACATACGACGGGTAAGATACGCCGTTGATGAATATGGGTTTATACTACTACTCACTACTACTTACTAACATAAGCGTATCGCAATGTATGGTGAACGATAAGTAGGGATATATACCCCGTAGAGAGAATAGGGGGCTGATGAAAAGATGGGAAAGGGGGGGCGGCAAAAAAGTTAAAACTGGTCAAGAGAGGTGCACCTGGTATCTAGCCAAGATATAGGGATAGGGATAGGATAGGATGTAAGGGGATTGCTTGTAGACCACCCTCACACACTCTATCCCTTTCTTTTCCAGGATAGAATTTCGCTTGCGATTTTCTCCCCTTTACGCCTGCTCACTGCCCTCCTATCTCTCGGCAGTTGTTGGACTTCTTAGTGTATCGACGGTTTTACACAACAGTTTATCATTGTCTTCTTCTTTCTCTTCCGCTTCTGCAGCGGGAAACAAAGACTAGTGGGAACCAGGGGGGATGTGGCTAAAGGGGGAGAAGAAAACGGGGGAGTAAGGCAAGAATCAGGCGCTTAGGTAGGTATGAATGACTACCTAACTAACTCATTGTCTTGCGTAAGCATGCCTTGAGCCTTAATTAAAGGGACTATGATGGATGGTAAGGGTGGAGATGACTCTTCTCCCAAACTCCCCTTCGCCTCCTCTTCCCCTTCCCTGGGCCTATCCCTTGCTTCCTGGTCTCCTGACTAACTTGTCGGCTAGGTTTAGACTTCAGGCCAGCCAGGCACGCCCTTGGGTATAGAAATTGGAATACGTTGTATGTAACCTGTATATGTTAGCTAGCAGCGTATGCTACTTTGTCCGCGTATACACATTATCTGGTACTGGGTTTTTGTCTAGGAATACCTAACATATCTAAACTAGATTTTTTATATACCTACCCCCTTATTCCCTTATCCCCTATCCTCTTGTCTTTTTGCCCCCTTCCCCCCTTTTTGATGTATATCCTTCGCTGTCAATCTGTGGATCGATATTAACAACACATACAGCAGAGCCGTGTTTGTGATCCTTCCTGGCTTTGGGTCGGGTCGGATCGTCTACTCGGGTTTATGTATGTGTATGTGTATGTATCCTATAGGAAGAAAGGGGTGGGGGATAGGAGAAAGAAAGGAGGTGGTGGTGAGTGGATAATGGGGGAATATGTGATCTGTGGATGGGACAGGAAACTTACGAGAGAACCAAAGGATAGGAAAGGAAGGTTTGCTGAGCATCGAGCCGTCTCTCATTTCCTTGAGGGGAGAAATGATCATGGGAGTTGACGTACATACTCAGAACACCTAGAAAGCGATGACAGCGATAGGGGGATGAGAGTCCCAGCATAGAAAGTTTTATCCACGAACGGCAGTTGTACTTGTAGTCTAGGATACAACATAATAGATAATGGATAACTACGTTGAACCAGTATCACTAGACTACTAAACCGAACGCATCCACCTACCTACCTAACCTAGGTAAAGTAAAAGTAACTTCGCATAGGCTATGGGCTATTGTTCTCTTCCACCTCCTTGCCAAGCGTGCCCCCCTTATTATACAGAGACAAATGCTTCAACCCCAACCCCAACCCTCATAGCTTGTGTGGATAATATGATATACCCAGCCAGCCAGCCAGCCCATCGTGACGACGAAACTTGTCCCAACAGAAACAGACCGGAAGCAACGACCCATTTATCGTAGGTTTGTCTCTCGTCTCAAGCATATGAGAATGACCCTCCATCTTCCCTTCGCGAAGACTAGCTGCATAGATAGATGGGTAAGTAGGTAGATAAGGAGGTAGGTACCTGCGATGGGGAGGTCCTATACCAACGCATTTTATCCCTCCATTCCAACCTGATACCGCTTCGTATACACGCTCTTCTCCCATCCAGGAGAATAAGCTTCAAGGGGCCAGTGGTCAGTCACAGGGGGTAGGTTATGCATGACCGAACACAAGGGGGCTCGTTTGAAGTTATCTGGTTCGAAAACCAAAACCAAAAACAAAACGACAGCGCCAGCAGGTAGGTTTCGTACAAACACATAAGTCTATGATGATTTACCTAGGTTAGGTAGGCAGGCAGGCAGGTAGGTAACTCTCACATGGAAGTAAGTTTGGATAGTCACAGGGCGAGCGAGAGCCAGTCGTCGACAATGGTTCCTCTGTGCTCTCCGACACAGAACTACATAACCCATAGGCATCGACCCTATAGTTACCTAACTAAGCACGCCCTCTCCTGCCTATGGATAGATACGTCAGTTCCATCCATACCAGAATCAATAGTCACGTTTACGGGGGAGGTCAACCTTGGCAATTCCTTTTTCCCTAGGACGACGTCCGTTCTTTTACTTTGCGTCTCTGTATCATCTAGTCTATCTGTCACGGTAGGACGTTCTCTCCTATAGGAGAAGCAAGCAAGTGGATATCTATTCCACGAGATAGAGAGAGGCGACGTTTGACCTTTTCACATGTCACGCGGACGGAGGAGTCAGGTGACGTAGGGTGTCGGCAGCCTAACATCTCTCCCAAGCGACCGCGGCAGTCCGAGATGAGACGGGACGAACCACTGGTATTCCATCTAAGGACGACCTATCGACCATTTACTCGTACTCCAAGCTGGAAAGGGAAACAAATGCAAGAAAAATAAGGAAAATCAAACTGAGGGGTTAAAAGAGCGCGCCGCTCCCCGTTCTATTGTTTCATCATCATCATCATCCCACTGCCTAAAAGGCCTATCGCGGAGCGCATTACAAGCGACAATACCGGTTGCCCGTGGCGAATCCGTCGTTTGTCCTATCGCAGCAGAGCCGCAGACGGAGTAGGGTCTGAAGAGAGAGGTAAGATGGACTTAACTACGCCAATCAGATGGACCCCGTGGGGAAAGGGGGAGGGAGGGGGAGGAGTTTATCTCGCAAATCTTACGCGCCGTAGCCAGTGGTACGACAACACATATCAAAGGCTATGGTGGAGAGAGGGGAGGAGCGAGAGACTGGTGTTGCTTATTGGCATGTGAGCGATAAAAATCGAACAAGACAAGAACACAGACTTGGGGGCAAAGTAAAAAAAAGGAAATAAAAAAAAAATAAAAAAAATAAGACGATATACTATTTCGTCACTGCTTCCGTGCTGGGCTTACTGCCCCGCAAAAGAGGAAAATCGATAGATTGGATAGATCTGTTGACCGACCCTCCGGATTTGGTTATGTGCGTGGGAGAGCAAGCCAGAAAGGGGAGAGGAGGGATGGGGTGAGGATGAATGCGAAAGTGTGTGCGTGGTATTGGCAACGTGGGTTTATTGTCTCTGTCCCGACGGAGAGGGAAGCTTACCTTACCTTACCTCTCCCCTACGAAACCCCCACGAGAGCCCTTTTCTCACCTCATTTTCTTCCTACGGGCAAAGGTAGTACGAAGCCGAGCCTATGGAAACCGCGGGTTCCTGCGCAGATGACCGCCCTACCTTGCCAAATAGACCTGCTTGCCAAGGGATTCAGTGACAGTGTACGTCGCCCAACACCTAATCCTGACAGATTGGGATTACCCTCCGGGGCTGAGTAGGTTAGAGCTCTGGCAAGGTGCAATATCCCAAAATAAACGTTCCGTCCCGTTTAAACGGACCGTAGCTTATGTCAGATCTCTCTGTTTAGACGTGAGCGCTAGGGGTAGGTCGGGAGTTATTCGTTGCTTGTCCTTTATTTAGTAAGTCATAACCAAGATTAGGGATTTTCCCTCGGCTCGTCAAAGCAATCATGACAGATGAGGCAATTTTTAGTGACTCGGAAGACCGGGATATAAACTCCTAAGGACTGATTAGGTGGACGATAGGGAGAATTGCTGACCGGCCGGCTCATCCCGTTGGGCTTTGAAACGGCAGCGGAATGCTGACGCGGGTCTTCGTAGTCACAATCCGGAGCATACCTAAACCCCGAGTATACAGTTCTTTGGCGGGAACAAGAAGGTCATAACACGTGGGTAGCTGAGTATAGCGTGCCCTAACTCTATACCTACCGAGATGTAAGTGCAAGGTAAAAGAAAAAGGGAAAAAAAAGGGGGAAAAAAAAGAAGAAAGGATAGGATACCTAGGTAAACACCTGATTGGTGAATCTCCCTGGTGTCACATTTTCAGCACACTCCTGGAGATTCCCGGCTGGGCAGACCTCACACCGAAGAGCAGGGGAAAATAAATAAATTAAACAGTCAGGGTCGCATCCTGTCTGCAAGACAACATCTGCACGCGTGCATGCCATCTTGTCCACATGTCGATCTCTAACAGGTCCAAGATCTGCCGGGGTGTCTTGTAAGTGGTGTAGTAGAGGGCCGTTACAATAGGCCGATGTAAGGCTGAAAAAGCCCAAAATGCCTCGCCCTCTCATTCCCAATTGCTGCCCGCTGCCCACGGTCCACGAGAGAGAGGGAGAGAGAGACCGGTTTTGCATCTTTCGTAGGAGAGCACCTGCAGGTTGTTTCTCTTTGGGACGAACCGGTTTAGGCAGCCTGTAAATGTCGCATGAACCCCCCCTCCCCTTTTTTGGGGGGGCAATGGAGGAGACCCTGTGGTCAGAGTTTCTTTCTTTCCATTCGGATTAGGAGAGTAGAGCACATCCCGCGCATTTGAAATCCGCGAGATCCGTCTGTTGATAGGTAAGTACGAGTAGAAAAGTACCGTACCTTACCTTACCTATGCAACCGGCCTTCGCGGGAAATAGGTAATATGAGGGCCCGGCCGTGACCTCGGATACCGACATGTATACATTAATACATCGCCTGTGCATCACGATTCCATGTCACTCGCTGGGTGAGATAGGCGAGGGAGATAAGCAGGCTGATGGGAAAAGGAATGGCATCAACGCACGATTAGTTGCAGGACTATGGCGAAGCGAAGCTGAGTGGGTATAACTACTGTATGTACAACTACATTAGTTAGCTAGTCTCACCATCGAGTTGTGTGCCTACTACCGCATCATTTAAGGAAGTCAAAGGTTTGGCAGCCCATTTTTTAATCCCTAAAACCAGTCTTTTTATATAAATCAACTAAAGTACCTATAAGCACGTACTACAAAGGGGTTTATATAGAGAATTGCTTAAAAAGTACTTCCCCCCTCTTGCATCCTTAAACACCTACTAATTTTAAATTAGTTGTTTTTTTTTTATATTTTTTAGTTTAATTTAGTTAATTATTTCGATAAAAATAGCAGTTAAATAATTAATTTTAAAGTTTTTTTAAAAGCTTATATATACTTTATAACTTTTAAAAAAGCATAACTAACCTTTTAAACTTTTTATTAAATGCGCTATTTATTAATACTATTTTTATAAAAAAACTAAACTATAACATTTAATAATTAAAAAACTAAAAGTTTTAATTTAATTAATTAATTATAAACTTATATTAAATTAAAGTATATATAATAAATTATAATAATTAATACATTATTTCCTTGTAATTAAGTTATTTAGTTTTAAAAAAAGGTTTAAAAAACCAACTTATATTAAAGCAACTGCTTTTTTTCGTATTTTTATTTTAATTATAATAAAATAATAGCGCGTAAAAAACAAAATTACTAGTAAAACATATAGTAAAAAAATCGTTATAATATTAAAATAGCTAAACTTAAAAAAATAATTATATATAATTTTTTATATTATAAAAAAAAAGTTAATTTACATTATTAAAGCTTAATTTTAAAATTATTTTTTAAGTTTTTTTTAAGAAATATACTTAATTAAAATATATTTACTTTTTTAATTTAACTATAAATAATTTTAAAGTTTTTTTAATAAACATTATTTAAGTCGTTAACAAATTATAAAAACTTTTTTAAAAACTTTAAATAATATATATAACGCTTATTTAAAGTTTTTTTTTTATATAAAAAAACTTTAAACTAATTAAAAAATAAAATTTATACTTTATTAAACTTTTACAAAGCTTTTTAATTAAGTTTATAATATTATTTTAAAAGTTTTCATTAATTAATATATTTAATATAAATAAAACTTTTATATTATTTAAATTTTTAAATAACTATATATATAATATTATAAGCGTAAAAAGCGTTTTAAAAAAGTTAAATTAAAATAGTTAAAACAAAAAATAAGCTATTTTAATATTATATACTATTGTTAATAAAACGTTTTTTAAGCTTAAACTTATTTTTAAAAAAGCTAATAATAATAAGTATAAAAGTAAATTTTTACTATACACTTTAAATATTTTTATTAAGTTTAATAAAACGAACTATAATAATAAAAAACTTATAATATAATAAGTTAATAAAAAACTAATAAAATATACATAAAAAAAAAACACTTTTTATTTTTAATGCTACTACTTTTTATTATATTAAAAAAATAAAAGCATTTATAAAAACTATTAAAATTTTAATAGCTTTTATATTAAAAAGTTTTATAAACTATTTTTAAATATTAAATACACATATTAATAAAGTTATAAAGTATATATTAAAAAAACAACATAATGTTTAAATTAAAAAAAAAAACTAAAAATATTTATTAAATAATTATAAATAAATTTCGCTAATAACAGCCTTTAATTAAAAAATAAAAATTACTTAAATAGTTTTTAAAGCTATAAAACTACTATAATAACCTTACTATAAAAAGTTAATATATAAAAGTTTTTTATAAATAAAAATTTTTATTTATTTAAACAGCTTTTAAAACTACTTTATACATATAAAAAAATTTAATATAAAGCGTTATAATAAGTTGTAAAAATATTTATAAAACTTAATTAATGCAAAATGTGGCAGTATAGGGTAGTATTATGAGTATGTAAAAAGATGAAAAGGTGTAACATTAAATGTGCAGCTGCGCTGCACATTAAATGTTGCTATCTTCTTATTTTATTTACTAGTGCTAGTACTAATCCTTATCTTATCTATGTGGGGTGTTATGCACCTTGTTGGTAGGTGTACGTATTAAGAAAGATAGAAATAATAAGTATAAGAAACGGTTATGTATTTATGTTTAAAAAAGGAATTATTTTAATTAAAATTGCGCAAAAAAGCGCAACTTATTTATATATAAAGTACATTGTAACTTTTTATTTTTGTTATGCAATTATTACTTACTTTATTTTCTTTTGCGAAAAAATCGCGAATTTATTATATTACTTTTTGTTTAACTTATTTTTTTAGTTTAATTATAATTTAGTTTTTTTTAATTAACGTTTTTATTGCTTTATTAAGTACTACTTTTATTATTATATTTATTAAGTTGCAATTTTTATAAATTTATTAAATGTTATTAATTTTCTAATTTTTATATAACTACTATAAAGTTATTAAGTTAATTATAAGTCTTTTCTTATTAGTAGTCCCTATTTATATAAAGTATTAATATAAAAAAAATAAATTAATATAAAGTATAAAGAAGATTTTTAAATAAAATGTATAGTTTATAATTGTATTAAGTGTTTAATGTATTATATATCTAACATTAAATTTTTAAACTATTTTATAAATTTTACTTATAAATACATTACGTATTACTTACTTATATTTAATAAAAAATTAGTAAATTATATTATTTATAATTTTTAGCTTATTATTTTATGTTATAAGTTTTTTATTTTTTAATATAATAAAATACCCAATTTATAAACTTATGTTTTTATTATTAGCAAATAAACTGTTTACAAATACGTATAAATAGAGATTTTTTAAGTTAAAAAAAACGAAGTTAAAATTACGCTTTTTATTAGTTATTTGCTATTAAATTTAAATATTTAAAACTTTAACTTTTTTAATGCTAAGTTTTATATATTATATAGCTATTAAATAATTAAAAGCTGCTTTTAGTTAGCAAATAAAAAAAATATAAGCTTTTTAAGCTTTTTACTTTATATACTTTTTAGTTATATTAAAAGCTTTAAAGTTTAGTAATTTTAATTTTTTAACTTAACCTTTTTATTTAATTAAAATACTATACCTTTTTTTATAAACTATTAAGCGCAATTTATTAAAGTTTTTAACTACTTTGTTTTTTAATATCTTTTAAAAGCATGCTTTAATATTAACTTTAATTAATGCTTTATTTTTTTTTTTTAAGAATTTTAAGGTACTAATATTTAGCGTATTATTAATTTATAAGCTTATTATTTTAAAAAGTTATTCTTTTTTTATAATTAATAAGTAAAGGTTAAAAGCTAATAATTTTATGCTTAATTTGTATTAATAATGTTTTAAGTATATTTTAAACTAATATATACTTAATTTTATAAATTTATATAATAGCTTTATAATACGCAACAGCGTTTCTTTAAAATATTTATTTTTTAATTTTAATAGTAAATATACGAAAATTACACGTTATATTAAAGTTTTTAACTATATATATGCTATTGTAATGTTGCAAATTATAATTTTTATACTTTACTGTTAAAACATTAATATTAAAGCTATTATTAGTTTTTAGCTTACTTTTTAAATAATTAAAATATATATTATAATAAATTTTTTATTTAAGTTCCTATACCTTTATACTACTAATTTAAACTTTTTATATAAAGTAACTATGTTTTTCTTTTTAATTTTTTAAACTATTTATAATTTAAACACTATAGCATTTTAATAACTTACTTTATTATATATAATAAGTTATAAAATGCTATTTGCAAATAGTACGTTTAGCTTTATAAAGTTTAATGCTTTATATAGTTTTTTAAAAGTTACGATTTTCTTTTTAAACTAAAGTTTAAATATTAAAGCTAAGTCGTTTTTTTCTTTTATGCTTATATAAATAGCATTTTAAATGTATATAATATTTAACTCTTTTTTAAAAATTACTTTATAGTCTTTAAAGTTAAATTGTAGTTTAAGTAATTTAACTATTAAGTTTTATAAAAATCTTAAATTTTTTTTAAATTAAATATATAGTTTAACATATAAGCTTTTAAACGTAAAAGTTTTACTTAATGCGTTAAACATAACAATTACTTTTTTATTTGTAACCGTTAAAACTTTATAAAGTTTTTTTTAACTGCTTTTTTTTTTATAAATTAAAACGTTGCTATTTAAAAATAATGTTTTTAGTAAAGTTTTTTATATATTAAGATTATTTTAAATATTTATAGTATTTTTTATTAACTTTTATATTTTAATTTTTTTAACCTTTATTATTGCTTTTTAAATTGCGGTTGCTTTTTATAATTATAAAAATATTAAAAGTAAGTTTATATTAATTTTTAAGTATGCTTTAAAAACTAAAAATATAAAAATTAAGTTATTAAGGTTTGCTATATTATTAACGGCTTTAATTGCTATTTATAATTAAAATGTTTTAAAGTTTTATACCTTTTTTAAAATAATTTTATACGCTTTTTAAATAAACTTATAATATTTTTTAACCTTTTTAATAAACTAATGCATTTTTATTAATATTTATTTATATATAACTTTTATAAGTTAAGCTTTATTTTAAAATTTGGTATTATTAAAGTTAATTTTAGCATTATATATAATAACGTTTAATAAGTTAAAGTAAATATTAATTTAATATTTTTTAAAAGTTTTTTATATTTTTTTTATTAAAATGGTCCTTAAAAATTAAGCTATTTAAAAATTAATTGTTATATTAATAATGTATAAGATTGGTTTTTTATTAAAATATATAATGTTAGTAATAATTTTATAATTAAAGTTTATTTTGAAATTTTTAAAATTAAACTTAAACTTTTAAAGTGCTTTATTTTTAATTTAATAATAATAGTAAAACTTATTAATTTTTTTAATATTTTTAATGTTAATTTTATACCCCGCTTTATTTAAAAAATTATATAATTTACTTACAAACAAGTAATTAAACTAAATATAAATGCAGTAAAGCTTTATTTTTATAAAGTATATTGCTTTATTTAATTAAAATTATAAATGTTTTTATTTATAAATAATACTTATAATTATTTTATTTTTACATACTAATTAGTTAATAATATTATTAAAATATATTTTTAAACAATTTATGTTTTTAAAGCATAGTAAAAATAGCATATTTATTTTTATAACGTAAAAGTTTATGTAGCTAAATAAAATATTTACTATTACTATACTTAACAATTTTATTAGTTTTTTATCTTTAAAACAAATATTTATTTTACTTACTTAACTACTATTTATTTTTAAATATTTATTAAGGTATTTATTAATTAAAGCTTAATACTATTTCTTTTTAATTATAAATACCTTTATTACCTTTATATTAAGCATAATGCTTTAAAATATAGTTTTTACATATTAGTTAAAAATAAAAGTAGTGTTAATATTAAAAATATTAATTATTAAGTTTATTACTTAATAAATTAATTTAACTTAATATTAAAATATTTAATTATATAAATAAATTGCTATTATATACTATTTATTTTTTTATATATTTTATTTATATATATTTTATTTTTTAATTTTTAATTTTAAAATTATATTTTTAATTTTTTTATAGTTTGTTAAAAATGTTGCGTAATTTTTTTTGCTTTATTTTTTTTAATTTTTTCATTATAATTTTGCATTTTTTTATTTTTATTTAAAAATATTTAATTAACTAACACTTTTCTTTTTTACATATTTAGCATTTATACTTTTATATCTTTATTTATTATTTAAAGTAATACTTACTACTTTTATTATTGCAATAATACTTACAGTTAATATAAAATTAATAAGTTTTATTATTACTATTACTATTGCTTTTTTTAATTATAAAGTATTAATAAGCACTTTTAATGTTTTTATAAGTATTAATAAATGCTTTAAACTTGTTAATTAAGTTTTTAAATTAGTATATTAGCTTAAAAAGTACGTATTATAATTAAAAAACGTTGCAGCATACTTAATATATAATTATAATTAGTTATTGCTTTTTTTAAAACTTTAATTTTAGCGCTTTTTAATAAAAAAATAATTTATTTAATATAATTTAAAATACTTTTAAATTAATTTTGCTTTTATTAGCTTTTTTTACTTTTATATTAAAAAATGTAGTTACTGTTTAGTTATAGTAATATTATACTTTGTTTTATTTTATATTAAAATAGCGTTTTATTGCAAAGTATATATTAGTAAAGCATTAATATTTTAATACATTATAAAAAAAATATATTACTGCTTTGCTTGTTAAAATTGTTAAAAACACGGCATAAAATTAACTTTGCCTAATTTTAATTATATAGCATATATTTAAAAAAAATTTAAACTTATTTTTAAAAATATTATATACTTTTTTAATGTAGTTATTTTCTTTATTTTATACCTTTTTAAATTGCTTAACAATCGTAAAAAAGCACATATTATTTACAACCTTTTTTAAAAAAATTATATAATAAAATTACTCTTTTTAATTTTTAATTAACATATATGTTTACCCGTGTTTATTACTTTTAAAAATAAGCAATTAACCCGTTAAAAAAAAAAAACCGTAACTTTTAAGGTTTTATATAAGCCCTTACTTTTTATTTAAGTAATTTAAAAAAAGTAGTTAATATAAAAAGCTTTAAAAATATCTTTATTTTAAAAAAACATATAAGTATAATAGCTATACACTTAAAAATGCAGCGTTTTTTTAGCTTTAATTACTTTTTTTAAGTAAGTATAGTTATAAATATCTCAAAGTTTAATAAAGTATAAATGTAAAGAAAAAATATTAAAAAAGCGCAATTTATTAACGTAATACCTTAATATTATAAATAAGATCGTACTTAAAGATATATTTCTTAATATATTTTTAAAGAAAAAAAAAAAAAAAGGTTATTACTCGTATTAAAGTTTTTTTAATATAAAAAATACCTTACATAACCTATATTGCTTGGTTTTATAGTTATTTAAAAAAATAAAAGAGGGGAAGTAAGAAAAATATACTTAAATAGTAAAGTTAAAAAGTTTAATAGCATAGGTAGCATTATTATATGCATTGTAAGGAAGTTATAAACAGTGCAATTATTTAGTGGTTTTAAAGTTTATTATGCTTAATATTAAAAATTAAGTAAAAAAATTACTATTAATAAATTAATTGTTTTAAAGTTATAATTTTATTTTTTTACTAATAGTAAGTAATTTAGCGTAGTTGTTTTTATAAGGGTTTGGAATATTAATTTAAAGTTGTGCATTAAAGTTTTTAAGTTAAAACGTACTATATAATAGGGTTAAAAAGAAGGAAAAAAATTATAAAGCTATTTTTTTTTTTTTTCGAACAATTTAAAAACAGTTGTTTTTTATATTAACTAATAAAGCCACTTTTTTTTAGTTTTATGTAGGTTTTCCTTATATTAAAGTAGCATTAGCAAGATTTTTTATTTTATTAATGCGTTAAAATATATTACGTAATTTTTATTAACTTTATAAACGTAAATACCTTGTTTTATTATAGCTATACAAAATGTAAACTAAAGTTGCTATAGCATTTGCTTAAAGTTATATTATTTAAACTTTTTAAAGTATTTTTAATATTTCATTAACGCTTTTTTAAATATAAAAGCCGTTAAACAAAAGTTGTTATTTTCGATATTTTATATAAAAATTAGCGCTTATATTGCTTTTTATTATAAAGTATTAGTTGCGTAATTAAAGGTTTTTCATTTTAATACTTAAAAATCAAATACTTAAAAAACGCTTTAGTTTACTATAAGTAATAATATTATAAGTTTTCGTAATTAGTTTAAATTTTCTAAAACTATAACATTATTATTTTTAATAAGTCTTTATTATTTTTTTTAAAATTGCTATTATTATTGTTAGGTTTTTTAAGTTAAAAAACCTGGTTAATCGTTGCTTAACATCGTAAATAGTAATATTGTTAAAAACAAAAGTAATATAAATTATTATTTTTAAAAAAAGGAAAAATATAAGTTATATATTGCAAAACAAGATGTTTAAAAAGCTTATTTATTTAATATAAAAAAAATGCTAATATTGCTACTGCTATATTTTATCCCGCTATACCTTTAAATAAAAGTATAAAATATTAACAGTAGTTTTTTATATCTACCTTAAATTGCTATGCTTTTAAATAAAAATATAAAATATTTAAAAAAACTTTTACTTTATAAATTTATGTTGTTATATATTTAACAACACTAATCAATGTTAGTAAATATACGTATTAAAAAAAATAAAAATAATAAATATAAAAAACAGTTATATATTCGTATTTAAAAAAAAAACTATCTTAATTAAAATTACGCAAAAAAGCGCAATTTATTTATATGCAAAGTACATTATGACTTTTTATCCTTATTATGCAACTATTATACCTTTTAATATACAGTAATTACATCATTAATATTAATAAAATACGTTAAAAAAATTAATTATACTACTGTAACATTAAATATAAAAGCTAAAAATAAAGCTTTAAATTTAAATAAATTAGTTAAAAAGTTTTTTTTATTAAAAAGTTAACTACATTTAAAAACTAATAAAAAGCTTTTAAAAATATGTAAAATATAGCATTTAGTTTATTTAAGCATTAAAATTAAGTTAATTGCAAAGTTAAAAAAGCTTAATTAAAAAAAAATAAAAATTATTAATTTAGTTAGTTAAATGTTTAAAAATGCAAAAAAAAAAAAATACCTCTTAAGCAATTCTCTATATAAACCTCTTTGTAATACGTGCTTATAAATACTTTAGTTAATTTACATAAAAAGACTGGTTCTAGGAATTAAAAATGGGCTGCCAAACCTTCGACTTCCTCAAATAATGCGGTACATACTATTCACAACGGTTTTTCGACGGTAGTGGGGATAATGGATATAAGTCAGCTTAGATAACCGCGTGTTCTCGGGGATCCAGGGAAGTGGATAAGGTAGACGACTGGAGTGAAATGTCCGGGTTGAATAGGAATAGCAACTTGCGGTCAAGCAGAAGATACTCAAGTCTCACGTAGCAAATGCTCGTAGATCTAAGTATCTGTAGGCGAATCCCAAGTAGCGGTCACCACACCCTCTTGCTCCCAGCCACCATCGGCTCATCGCTTGTTCATCACGATGGGTAGGATAGGCCGGGCAGACAGACCAGCCGAAACAGACCAAAAAGCATGAGCCATCTTGTAGGGGGGAGAATCTATGAAAATAATATCAGCAAGGAGAGAGAAAAAAAAAAGAACAAGACTCGAAACTCACCGCAGTTCGAGAATGAAGCATTTAACCTAAGTAAGTATGTATGTAATTCAGTGTACATAGTGTATGTAGTTTGTAAGTACATAGTGAAGTAGGGGTCTTTTCAAGTGGGACCTTTTTCTCTCCAACAATGTTTTAGTCCTACCTATGTAGTGTAGACTAAAAAAAGTAGTAGTCAATTCGATGGATTTATCGTCGATCGACCTAGGTTAGGTAAGTATAGGTATTCCCGAGTGGTGGTCACTAGCAAATTCCTGAACCTCCTAGAACTAGTAACTTAACTGCTTAGGTATGGATACGATTATTTTCTCTCTTTTGATTTACACTAGCCTATTTTTATGTACCAATGGCCACAGATATGACTTGACTGGTTAGGATTGACTGGCCGATATGTATGTACATACCTTTAGGGAGGAGAGGGAAGAGAGAGAGAGAGAGAAGGAGACAATTCCCACTATCTTCCCCATTTCCCCTCTCCCCTCTTCATATAGTATGGATTTTTTTTCTCCTTGTCCCCCTTAAAGTCTCTGGTGGTATCGGTCAGAGAAGAAAAAAAAAGAAAAGAGAGAGAAAAAAAAAGGAAGAAGAGGTACTAAGTACCCACAACAAGGGAACGGTTGGTCCTTTCGCGCGGAGAAGAACATAGTACACCCCCTCTAAGATCTTTTTTCAACTGTGGAGACAACTAACATCTTATTGGATGCAGCACGAAAAATGTACTATTCCATACATTTTATTTAGAAAACTACATCTATTTTGCTCCAACCTAATACCCAGACATCCCTCCCTCTAATTCAATTACTTTTTTTAACCTCTTTGGCATACTCCTAACTAATAATTCTAAATAACTACTAGGCACAGCATTCTAAGCCTCCAAAATGACCTTTTAAATTCTATAAGGGTCTTAGGGTGCTAGGTGCCTCCATTGTAATTTTTTGAATTTTTTTTTGAATTTTTTTGAGTGTCAAATGAATCAGCAGTTGCAAAAAAAACGATTTGGACGGGTTAGTCGTAAGATAGGGAGAAGGAGTTGTGATAGCATTAATTTGAGAGGTATTTACGCACTGAAATTGAGTAGGCTGGTACTTTTTAAAACAATGAACCAGTAATCTTGGACCCGTGGATAGGGGGGTAAAGTCGTCTCCACAGTTGAAAAAAGATCCTGGAGGGGGTGTACAGAACAAAGCGGATCATAAGGTAAAAAAAAAAAATAGTATCCCACCCCACTTGGAATGTTCAAGGGACTTTTCTTTTACTTTTCTTCTGGCGCAATCTAGTTCTTCTTTAGCTCCAGGGGTTGTCCTTGTATTTCCTGTCCCCCCTCCGATCGATGATGATTCGACAAGGACTCGGGTCCGATGAAATCATAGGCGATTGGATAGATACATACCTAGGTTACCTAGTTATACGTACAATTTAGTGCATCGACATCGGCATCGAGGATGATGGTGATGATGGATCATTGGCACCAATGGTAATCATAATAATCACAATGATGATGAAGAGGGTTTGTTTTGCTAGCTACACCAAGGTTTTGTCTCACATCTCTCGATAGTTTTTTCTATTCTTCTTTTTTTTTTTTTGTGTCTCTTGATCTCTAACCTACATCGTTGTAGTACTTTCCCCTCTTCCATCTCTGTGTTTTTCCTTTCTTTCCCATTTAGGCTTATAAGTTTCTAACCTAAAGGTCAATTGATTATCTGTCTGTCTATGTCGATGCCTAACCTAACCGATTTGCGCTATGTAAAAATTCAAAAAACAATGCGTTCTTTTCCTCTTCTCTAAAAAAGGGTAAAGGTCATATAAGTAAATGTATAGTTAGAGCAGTGGGATTGCCATTCAATCTATTAATTGGCTGTAAGTGACAAAAGTTCCCACTTGGGAAGGTTTTGCAGTTGAGTGCCAACTCATCAACCACTCTCAATCAGGCTCGTGCTCCATGCATCATCACTTGGTCCATCCCTCTTCTCCATTGACCCATTGACTATGTAAGAAGGGCAAAAAAATGATGTGATCCTATACAAAGGTAGGTCTAGCGTTTTCTTTCCCCTCCACTGTTATAATCCTGGAATTTGCATGTGTACATATACACTAGAACTTGTCCGGGCCTAGATATCATGCTTTTTGTTTTCTTTTTCTAATGATGCCGCAGCTGCAGTATTGAAAAAAAAGGTGGTCAAAAGCATGGATTCCTTCTAGTTTGTTAAGTGCGGGATAATGAATAATTAGTACTTAGGTGATATTTCTGATACAATAAGGAACAAAAAAAGCAGAAAAAAAAGGCTTGGCTAAGATCTAGGTTAGTCCTTTTGTACACCTTAAAAATAAAAGTGAAAAAAGGTCAATAGCGAATGAATGGTCTGTCTGTCTTGTTCTGGTACAACTAGGTTTCGTATAGTGTAGGTAGTTAGTTAGTTAATAATAATAGTAATTATCACTATGTATTTTTACACACCACTAAACATGTACCTCATCAGTGATTCCGGATATGTATGTACGTCCGTACAACTGCATTGCCTATTAGTAACCTAGGTTTAGGTATGTACCGACTAACAGTTCTCAGCATGTACTCACTAACACAACCCCAGAGCCCAGTTTCCTTAATTATTTTTTATTTTTTTTCCTTCTGTTCTTTTCTTTTTTCTTTTTCTTTTTTTTCCCTCTTCCGTCTAACCTCTTATTACATACGATTAGTCTACCTCCATACATTTTTTCTCATTCTCTCGAAATACATCAACCCACCCCATTCCGTCGTGTCCGAGAATATACTGGTTACTGTCGATTTCTCACTTACATACTCTCTTTACCCTCCATTTGCGGTTGGCCTTACCCTTTTTTTTTTCTTATTCATCGCATCATCGGCTTTCTTTTTTTTCTGGTTCCCAAACTACGTATGACCTGCCTTACATTACATAGAGTGGAAACAACCTGAACGAAGCAAAAAGCACTATCACCACAACCACCACCACCTCGACTCCACATTATTGTGTCATTCAATCATCCGCCTAACCTACCTGGAACAAATCGACTAACCTGCGCGTCCAATCCCGCGTTTGCACATTCGATTTTTATTTTTATTTTAATTTTTTTTTTTTTACTCGATCTTACATCCTGATAGTCTAAAGGAACAATTCGGCTATCTTTCCGCTTGCACCACCCTGCAGATCAGAAAACCCACCTCGTGCATTACCCAAGGACAAATTAAAGAAAAGAAGAAGAAAAAGAACCCAAGTTAAAAAAAAAAGAGTAAGAGAGACAAGAGAAGTTGAGAAGTGGGGGGGGAGTTTCGGTAGTGCATGGGCCCTTTTTTATTTATTTTTTTAAACTAAAGCATCCATTCATCTTGATACAACCACTACCACTTACCTACTACTGCCACTACTGCCCACTACCACTTACACCCTTACCACTACCAATTACCACTCCTTCTAACCATCACCACCAAACCCACCCACTTACAACCGAGCTTTTTCTTCCGTACAACTCAGTCTTCTCCTCCCGTTGGTCATCAAAAGGTCGCATGCGCACGTCTCGCTGCCCTGCCACCTCACGATGAGCAACCGGTATGAGAACATAGCCGTCACTCTTTCGAGCTAAACCGGATTTTAGAGGCCCGTGGCATGAAGACGTGGTCCCATTCCTTGCGCCAATTCCCCGGACCCGATTCACTGCCGTCGAGAACAACCAACAACATTCAACCCCCCAAGTCACCCAACATCAACATGGCAAATAACTCGGCTGGCCTGGATGCCAGTCTTTCCAGTCTGAACTCGTTCGATAATGATACTTCTGTCCCCTCCAGCGCCAACCTCGACACCCAACCTTCCAAATGGACCTCGGCTTCCACCTCCTTCGTGGCCTCACCTACGCAATCTAGAGAACCCTCCCCGACACCCCCCTTCGTCAAGTCCGGCAGAACCAGCCGTGCATCCATAACATCTATTAAGTCGCGCAAGAACAGTACCCAGGACCCGAGCCCGCCACGAACTCGGTCCGCCGCTTACACGTCCTCAGCAACCTCAACACCAACCTCCCGGCGCCAACTATCTTCCGCCACGACACCTACCTTGCCTGCACCCCCGACTTCCGATGCCCCTTTGCGGGCACCAGTCCCGCAGAAACTCTCCGTCGCCTCCGAGTCCTCCAGGGACTCGCCCCGGTGGCCCGTTTCCCCCCGACTGAAATCTCCCCCGCCTGTGCTTGGCAGGCCAGCTGTATCGTCTGCGGCACGCCGGAATGATCCTGAGCCGCCGCTCATAAGTGTGCAGCGTGCCACCCCCTCGCCCCACGTGGAGCCTGTTTCGCAATCCGCGTCAGAAAGCGAGGTCGAAGACCCCTATCCATCATCTGGCATGAGGACACCCGCTCGGGGACCGAGCAACGGTTCGTCCACCTTAGAGACGGTGCAGGAAGTCAGCCAGCCCAACACCCCGCGGCCGGGTTTAGACGCTGCCCTTGAGAGGCTTGCCGAGGCCCAGAACTCCACCCGGACCGTCAAACAAGATGGTACTAGGAATAGATCCATCGCATCGAGCCAGAATACGACGAATAGCGAAAGTGGAAGCGACAGCGGAAGCACCACGACGAACACCAGACGTTCCAGCGCAGCTACTCCGGTGCCCCCACTGCACAATAGACAATCGAGCACGACACTCAAGTTTGGCGGCGGCAGGGGCCAAACGTCTGGGGAGAGCTCGTCAAGGAACATGACGGTCGAGACGGAAGAAGTCAAGAGCATCCCGCAGATGTCGTTAGTGCCCAACCCAGCCGGAGTGGGCATGAACGGGAGCTTGAGGACCAGGCCGAGCTCGGAAACTATAAAGCCCAGGAAGGAAAAGAAGAAGCACACAAGAAAAACCACTACGGTTACTTCTGGCAATGGTGAGCCACCAAACCCTCCTATGATCGAAAAACTGTGGCATAGTTGCCCTATTCTATCAATCTCCTCTGCACCTTATCGCCCGCCAACAAACCCGCGCGGTCCAATATCGTGTGGTAACAGTGCCATGCTCAATCCACGGCAGCAACAGGCAGGATCGTCGAAGACGAGACCCCCCAGTCTAACTACCCATGTAACAAAATTGCTAACGAGAGGACCCCGTCCAGCATCCTCAAAGGCAGACATATTCGAGGCCACGGTCGCTAGCGCGGTTGAAGAGGCCAACTCTTCCGACTCCGACGAGACCTTCGTATACGACTCGAACCCGCCAGATGTAGTCGACCGCCCCCGCCGCTTCCATTCGCGCACTCCTAGCACGACCTCGATGGCTAGCCAGATCGATCGTAGTGGCATGCGTTCTATTCATGGTATGATGGATAGCGGCGCGCCCACGCTGCCGTTGAAGAAGAACATGAAGTTCGTGAATACTCATAATAGCAGCGGAAACGATAGTATCCACGGCGGCGAAGATGATGGTAGAGGTACAGGCCGGAGCAATGCTGGCTCGGCACGAGGGACTGGGCGTCACCATCATCACGCGAATCGGTGGGGAAGAAATAACAACAATAACCACCTTTCCCTATTTGATAACGAATCGCCATTTCCTAACGCATCTAGGCCCAAGTTTACTGGTAACAATTCTAGGCAATCGTCCAACCCCACCAGCCCTCGATATAACACGGGTCGAGGTTGGATAAGTGCCAAACGACAGATGACATTGCCCGGTGGCTACGACCTGGACGATTCGGCAGCTAATGGTGCCGACGACGAGAGGACTCCCCTCCTAAACACCGGTACCGCGAGGTCTCTGCGATCTAACAGGAACAGACGTACTCCGATGTCGAGAAATCTGGAGGCACAGGCATACCGTCAGAGGCCTTCTTTTCTCAACCGTTTCGCGAGCTGCCTAGTCCTCACCGTCATGCTCATGCTTGTCATCTCTGGAGCTATCGGCTTCATGTTCGCGACATCCCAACCCCTGACTGAGATTCAGCTGGTAAAGATCGGTAACGTTCTTGCTAGCGAGCAAGAACTCATGATGGATATTACGGTCAAGGCGCACAATCCGAATGTGGTTGTGGTGATGATCGATTCGGCGGATCTCGAGATCTTCGCCAAGTCTCCACATGCGGGCACTGATTCAGAATGGTGGCGGCATCCTCATGGAGATGAGTTTGGCACCTTGGATGATCCTAAGGACGACCCGCCGGATCTTGAGGACCCACCTCCCGACGATACTGCCCCGAACATGCGCCTCGGCAACGTTCTTACTTTCGACAGCCCGCTGAGTTACGAAGGCTCGTTTTTCCAGTCAGGCCTCTCGACTTCGACCGGCTCACTGCGTCTGACTAAGCCCGGAAACGGCACCGATAGCGGCACCGAGCGATGGGAGCGCATCATATCCGACGACTTCACATTGATTGTCAAGGGTGTATTAAAGTATACCCTTCCTTTAAGTCAGAAAGTTAGAAGCGTCGCCATTTCAGGAAAGACACTCGTGAAGCCGAACTCAGCAAACGACCCGTCCCTTCGACCAAACGGGACTGACGTCGGGATTTATTGATAACGACAATACGGGCAACGACATAGCCCTTTCCCCCATTTTTCATTTGTGCCTAGTGTGATTCTGTATATTGAGCGAGCATAGCATGGCATTATGGGAGCCCCTGGCGTTGGATTCAACCTTTCCTTCCCACCAGGACAAAGAAGAGCGGGGAGAGCTTTAGGTTACAGGTCATAAACCACACAGCCATATTTATTTGCCTTTCATCAACGTTTATTTCTCATCCATATTTCGAAGTGTCCAATGTCACAAAACACAGGAGAATGTCTTGTTTTTCTTTCTTTTATGGCGGTGCGAAGAAGCTAGCCCGGCCAACAGAACAATTGCATAGGATGGATACATACAAAAACAGCATTGCCCTTGAGGGAGAGGAACATATTTGGGAGGGGAAAAGTTCCTCGGTGCCTTTTCTTTATTTACTTCTACTCTTATTAACTTCTAGGGGAGTCGAGCTTGGGTTGAAAAGGGGATAAGGGAAGCATCAAGGCAACATGAAAGTTGACGGAGAGAGGAGGCGTTTTCTTCCACGTGAATATCAATTCTTTTTCTAGAAGGAGTGTGGCAACAACCCTGTCATTTCTTTTCCTGTTTTTTTCTTTTTCTTTTCTTTTCAGATCCAGATACCCCCCAAACAGAGATACATAAGACGTTTTTCAACACCAGTCCTTTCTTCTCGCCTCTAGCTTTCCTGCTTTTCCCTTTTGCTGTATTTGTAGTCGGAATGTTCCGCTCCTGTCTTTTCCCCATGTGTTGAAAAAAAAAGAAACAGACGGTTCCAGTCCCCATGGTTTCTTCACACCTTACCCCTTAACAACTAATTTAATCGGAGTCGTTGGAGGGGCAGAGGAAAGACAGACAGAGAGAAAAATAAAGATAAAAGACTAATGTGGTCCGTCACCGTAATGTGGTAGTAGTGTTAGGCAGAAGAAAAAAAGGCATAAAGTAAATAGAAAGCTCGAAAAACTCTTCTAAAGGCCTATATAACTTATTTTAGATACATAGTGATAACTAGTGTAATAGTCCAACACTCTGTAGACCTAGCAATAGTGCCTATAATTTATTTACTTAAATAAGTACTACAATTCAAGTAAAATGACGACCATGGTGCTAAGGGTCCCTACATTGACGATGTGCGAGTAGACTGATATGACGGTTCATTTGAGAATGCATAGTTGCCTACCATCTTGTTCTTATTCTTGTTCTAGGTATTTATTGATGAAACAGAAAAAGCAACGTGCTGGACGTATAATATCCAGAGGTCCTAGTCAAGAGGGTTTCCCTTGCAAAGGAAAAAAGGGGGGAAAGGAGGGGTTTTCTGTTATTATGTGCTATCCTTCCTAGCCTTCCCCTCCTTAATACTAACATACTTTCCCCCTTCGCATTCTATAGATTGGCAACGAACCAGCATAGACGAAGAAGAGGGGAGAGATGGGAATTTCTAAGACGAGAGGGAAGGATCTATTTGAAGTGCTTCTTGGGTAAGGATGGGATTTTAGGTAGGAGGCATTGGTATGTACCTGATACGCTATATGGAGGTTGGGTGAATAATGTAGACCGGATTGAAGGAGCCAAGGTAAGATAGATAGGGCGAAGGAAGAAAGAAGAAGAAGAAGAAATCCGAACAATCATCGGATCCGTCCGACCCGGTCTATCCAGGAGGCTGAAAGTAAACAGGATCTTTTTAACAGGAGCGCCAGAGATGGGCTGCCCTCCCTCTCCTCCCAGGACTGCGGTCCGTCCCGTCCTGTCAGACTTACCGACGGGGCTGCTGAATCCCCCATCACTTACCTGCCTACCTATCCGGGCCCCATACTGACCTAACCTAACCTAGCCGGCATGACCACCTCTGAATCACATTCCCAAGTTGCACCACCATCCCCTATACGATAGAACACAACGAGACCCTATAACGAAGAAGACAACTCAGCTGAGGCAGGATTCGAAGTGCGGTATGTATGATTAGATCTACGACAACTAGATAGACAGTCATCTCATCTAGCAAGGTATATCACAAGCCCGACCCGTAAACTCTCTAGGTTATAACCTACACCCACCACACACACTATTTGGGTAGTCAAGTTTCCCTCAGCCCGTTTGTCCCTAGATTCCAACAACAGGAGCAAAACCCCATCAAAGATAACCCATTCCCCCAAGCCCCTTACTATCTTCCCCCCTCATCCTCCTACTGCAGCTCCGCAGCAACCAGCTTAAGCACCTCCTCGATGCCCTTCCCCGCATTCCGCGGGTTCTTCGCGACGCTCTGCCAGACCTCCCCATGTCGCGGCTCGACCCCCACACACTTGCCCACGACCTCGGCGCGCTTCTCGTCGGTGCCATGCTCGACGAGGAACTTATAGTACCAGGCCCAGCTATCGCCGAGGTCCGCGTCGCGCACGAGCGCCTTCTCGAACCAGTTCTGCGCTTTCTCCAGTCTGCGCTCGCCCCAGAAGATGCGCGCGACCGCGACCAGGAGGGTGGGGTCGTTGTCCACCTCCTTGATGGCCTCGAGGGCGCGGGGCTTGCGCTGCGGGCGCGCCGTGAGGTGCCAGATCTTCTCGCTCCAGAGGATGCCTTGCTCCGGCTTGGGCACGTCGCGCAGCGCGCGCTCCATGAGGGACTCGGCTTGCTTCGTGTTCTGCGCCCGCCGCTCCAGCCGGATCGACTCGCACCAGAGCTCGGCCGACTTGGGCACGGCGAACCGCGCGCGGTCGAGCACCGATCGGGCTTTCGGTATCTGGCCCAGTTTCTCCTCTAGGCGGGAGTATAGGAGCCATAGGGGCACGGAGCCCGGGACGGCCTTGACACCGGTGGCGTATGCTTCGCGAGCCTGCAGCATCTTGCCGAGGTCTTCGTAGATCTGGCCCTTTATCATCCATAATTTGGCATAAGCCGGGAAGAGGTTTAGAGCTTGCTGGACAAGATCAAGAGCTGCATCAAGGTCGTTTAGTTGACGCTCGAAGGCAACACTCTTCATCCACACACGGTCGGTCGGTGCCTCCTGACGGGCCGTCTTGAGAAGCCCACGTGCTTGCTCAATCTGATCGTTCTCAGCCTCAAGCTTGACAGCCGCCAGCCAAATGTCTTCGTTGTTCGGGTTCTGTTGGAAAGCTCTCGCCAGAACCCGACGGGCGTTATCGATCTCTCCGGCCTGCCACTTTTCTTTCGCGAGCATCATCCACAGAACTTCGCTGCGGGGGACAGCGTTGACCGCCTTCTCAAGGACTTGCCATAGATCCTCCTTGGAGCCGTGGTTGCGCTCGAGATCTGCTGCCGCCAACCATATCGTTTTGCTTGTCGGGAACACTCGAAGCGTGTAAGCATAGATAGCTCGTGCGGTCTCGTACATGCCCCGATTGATGCATCCGCGAGCATCGTCCAGCCAGGTGTCTTTCCGATCATCGTCCTCATCGAGGCCATACCCAAGCGTTTCGCGAATGATAGAGCCGCAGGTGATTATGGCGCCTTCTGTTTCGCATTTTTCTGCCTCGGTGATCCATTCCTCCCGCTTCGGCATGGCCGACTCTTTCACCAACACTTGGGCAGCACGTTTCATCACGTTAACCTTCTCTCCTTGGCCAAGCTGCTCCTGAAGTCTCGCAGCTGCTATCCAAATTTCGTGGGATGTTGGGCAGTGCTTGCGAGCTTTGTTGAGCACCTTTTGAGCATTCTCTGGACTCTCTAGACGGGCCAATGCTAGCCACAGATCAACAGATAAAGGGATAAGCTCGGTAGCCTTCGCAAGGAGTAATCTCGCATCCTCGGGGTCTTCCTCGAGATTCACAGCTTCTTTCCAAAGGGCTTCCGACTCGGGAATGTGATCTAATGCATGACGGATGACCCGCTTCTTGGATCTAGAGTCTTCTTCTAGCTTCATGGCCTCAACCCACAGGCGGACTGAGCGGTTGTTCTTCTGGATAGCCTTGGCAGCGATAATTTTAGCGTTTCGTCGGTCGTGAAGGCGAATATTCTCGAGCCACACATCCTCGCTCTTGGGACAATGCTCGCACCCACGTCCTATGACGTTCCGCGCGGCGACTATCTTGCCTGCCAGTTCCTCCAGACGAGCTGCGGCTATCCAACCGGGCCCATTGTTGGGATTTGTTTTAATGACCGATTCCAGGAGCTCCCTAACTCTGTTGATATCACCTACTTGGGCCGCGCTCTCGGGGAGTTGGGATTTTGCCAGATTTGTTAGATAACCCTTGGGATCGACACTTGTCGCACTCCCCGAATTCGTGCTCGTTCCATTTTGGGATGCTTGGTCAAGCCTGACCTGCAGAACTTTATCTCTGGCTTGACCAATCTTGGCAAAATTCGTCACAGTCCCGTCTTGGTTGCTCGAACCTCCTCCAGATGAAGCGCCGCCATCGTCAGCAACTGTAGTCCCTAGTTCACCCGCACTGCCGGCTGCGGCGAGTACACTGTCAGGAACGGCGTAGAATCGCTGCTGTCGCGCCTGTTTGGTCCGCCTGTTTTTCCCTGTCAAATCTCCTACCTCAGGCAATGCAGCCCACTCTTCTTCCGTGACGCTTTCCAGTCCTCGTTTTAAGTCGGCAAATTGCTGTTGGATTTTCGGATTCTTGCGCTCGTACTCTTCCCGTTCGGCTTGTTCGCGAGCTTCCCTATTCGTGTAAAGAAAATCGTCGGTATTCTGTTCAACTAGCTTTGGGATGAACTGTGAACTAGCTGGGGAGATGGGGGGCAGGGGAGAGATGGGGAACGGTGGAAACTAACCTTCTAGCTCTGCGTCTCTTGTCCATCTTCTCATCTATATCCCGGTAGATGCGATCTGCCTCGTCGTCGTCCTTGTCGTATACACCTCCGGCGAAAAGACCGACTTCGTTGTCGGGATCCTGGTACCGTTCATCGTTGTCATTATCGTCATCGTCTTTCTTGCCCCCAACGGCATCGCTAAAGCCTAGCTGGGCAGCCCGCTTCGCAAGGGCTTCCTTTATCTGGTCTTCGGAGGGACCTTCGCGCGCAGGACCTAGATCCGATCTCGTAGTGAAGCCTGTAGCACCACGACCCAAGCCGGCGACATAATTTTCTGGCGCCGGCTGGGACAAGAAGTCGCGTCGGCCTGTCATGGTGTAGGTTGGTTGGGATGAAGTAACACTAGTTTTATTTGATTCTGTTGGTATTTAATTGGTTTAATTGGATGCGGGAATAAGAGCGCCAGCGCGACAGAGGGCGCTTGTGTAGATGGAAACAGAAGATGGAGAGACGGGGGGATTGAAGGGGAATTGTTTTTGTCTGGATTCTGTAGGTTTAATTGTATGCGAGTGACGTTGAGAGCTCTGGAACTGCTGACCCAGTATAAGAATTAAATATGGAGCCTCCTGTCCCGATAACGATAACAAGCCACACCATCAAAAAAAAAGTTGCGATTAGATAATTAGATATCCGATATCTAAAGATTCATCTGCATTCTCTCCTGCTTAAATACTCTCTCTACTCCACTAAAACCATCTGCGACAACTTACACGACACTTTTTTTTTATGTTCTTTTTCTTTTTACCTTAAACCCATTCTCTCTTTATTCATATACTTCATATAAATTTACTCTGTACCAAAATCTACTTACGTTGTAGATAAATCATGGGCAAGGCAAAGACATCGAAACGTGGGGCTGCAGGCTCAGGCCCGTATGAACGGCCATCTAAGCACCCAGCAGCTAATAACGTCTTCAAGTTCAACAAAGACTTTGGGTAATTCAAATTTTGAGCTCTAGAATTTCATATGCGCATGACTAAACTCATAATTTTTTCTAGTCAACATATCCTTAAGAACCCCGGGATAGCGGAAGCAATTGTTGAGAAAGCCAACTTGAAGCCGACAGACACAGTGCTTGAGGTATGGAGAGTATGAGCTGCCAGAATGAAAAATTACTTGCTAACTAGCAGAAAAGGTTGGTCCGGGTACTGGTAACTTGACCGTAAAAATATGTTAGTTTTCTCTATCTCGCTTTTTTTTTAAGAGGATGAACGACTAATATGAGATTTTCTAGTGGAGAAAGCAAGAAATGTCATTGTAAGCACATTTCTCGAGCCTCTCGCCCAAACCCCTTAACTAATACCTATTGTGTGAATAGGCCGTGGAAATGGATCCGCGAATGGCCGCCGAGACGACCAAGAGAGTCCAGGGAACGCCGCAGCAGAAACGGTTAGAGATGATTCTGGGTGATGTTATCAAAACTACTTTGCCCAAATTCGACGTATGCACTTCTAAAGCCTAACCCCCTTTCTACTACTTACGACGTACTTTGCTAACTTAATACTACTAGGTTTGTATATCAAACACTCCGTACCAAGTATGTTGCACAAGCCGTATGATGTGTTCTCCCATGATAACTAACAGATCGTGGCTAGATTTCCTCGCCTCTTACGTTCAAGCTGCTGAGCATGCCTAATCCACCCCGAACTTGCGTACTCATGTTCCAAAGAGAATTTGCTATGCGACTGGTATGTATAGTCTATATCGTGAATTTATATCCCTGATTCTTTCGTAGTAGTAGTAGTGCTAATACCTTTATAGTATGTGACTGTACCCATTTCATATCCCTAACCTATGGTCATCACCTCCTTCTCTGTATTGAGAATGGAGAGGACTTACAACTGTTGGCTATATATTATAGGATTTGTGCTAACGTTTCATAGAACTGCCCGTCCGGGTGATTCTCTCTATTGTCGTTTATCCGTAAATGCGCAATTCTGGGCGAGTAAGTTAATATCAATACCGAACTTGTTTATTTATGGCTTGCTAATTCATAGTATAGAGATATCACATGTCTTGGTACGCTATTTCTCAGCTGGAGGAAGATATCGATGTTCAATAATCGAGCAGCAGCTGACTTGAATCTGTACAGAAAGTTGGACGAGCAAATTTCCGGCCCCCGCCCCAAGTTGATTCCAGCGTCGTGCGCATAGAGCCAAAGATTGGGAAAGAGAGACCGAACATCGCTTTTGAAGAATGGGATGGGATGTTACGCATCTGTTTCAATCGAAGGAACAAGACTCTGCGGGCTTCATTCCTTGGAAATAAGGAGGTGTTGTCGCTTATAGAGAAGAACTACCGCCTGTTCTGCGCGCAAAACGATATCCTGGTGGACGACAGCATCGCGGAGGAGGGAGACGACGATGCCGATGACATGGAGGTCGACGAGAACGTGGCGCCAAGCGCAGGCGATGAAGACGAATGGGGTGGTATTATGGATGTCGATGGCGCTGCCGACGATACGCCCTCATTTTTCCAGGAGCTGAAGGCGGCTGGTAGCCAGGTGCCCAAGACGAAGAGCAAGAAGAGCAAGACACGAGTCGCGCTATTGGTGAAGGAAAAGGTACGAAAGGTTCTTGAGGATGTGACGGAGCTTGCGGATTGCAGAAGCGGGAAGTGCGATGAGAACGACTTTCTTCGGTTGCTTGCTGCCTTCAACGCGGAGAACATCCATTTTTCATAAGGGGGCTAGCAGACATGGTTATCCGGGGCACCAGGAGTTTGGGGTTAGTAAAAACGGCAGGACAGGCGATTATGGCGTATTGGCGTTGGTAAGACACGTCCAATAAATATGGTGATATACCCTGTTTATAGACCAAAAAAGGACATGTTAAAATACAAAGAATAACAGAGCAATATCAAACCATTCCCCAATTCGTCCACAGTACAGCAGCAGTAAACACGAGATCGTCGACATATGTGATCAGTAGAACAGAACTAGAAAACCAGTCAAAAATCCCTAAAAATGAAGACTTGACATAGATGATAGAATTCATAACTTGATATTCACTTGATTAGAAAACCATAGACACCGACCAACCCGTCCATACCTGTAAATTGCCATGTATACCATACGAAACAGCTCAGAGCCTGTTCTCTGCCTGTCTTCATGATAGTGTGATTTCTTCCTTGGGTCTCTTCCTCTACTTGCTGCCCCCACCAAACCAACTTGAGATTCCGCTCTTGGCCTTAGACGCCTCGTCCTCCACCTTCTTGTCCAACTCGTTGATCTTGTTCAACGCGGCATCCTTGGCGGTTTTACCACGGGCCTCGATGTCGGCCTGGGCCTTCTGCAGTTCGGCTTGGGATCTGGCCACCTAATGATTTTTTCACGAAGAAAGATTAGTTCTCAGGGGTTTATGCGCGAAGGTACGTAAAAGACGACGACAAGTATGTATGGAAGAGGAAGATAGGAGAGTATGTAGTGCAAAAATGATGGATATGTATAGACTATAGCTAGGAGAAAGCTACCCTCGAGGGAGAGAGCTCGTACACTACTCACTGCATTGTCGAACTTGGCGCCGGCTTGCGCGCCCAGCTTCTCGGCGTCGGTCACGGCTTGCTGCCCCCGGTCCTCGAAGCGGCCCTTGAATCTGTGCGCATCACCTGCGATTGTGAGACACCGAATTAGCGGGTATGGTCGCCAGATGAGAAGGACATGGTAATAATATATGTATATATATATATGAGTGAATAGTTTATGTATTGTATAACCCCTTATATGTTGGAGCGTGTAAGTGGGTAGGTATTGAGGTATTACCTTCGGCCTGCTTTTGGGCAAGTTTGGGGTCGCCGCCGGCGCTGTAGAGATAGAAACCAATGCCACCCACAGCGGTGACGCCGAGAACGAGAGGAAGTCGGGATTTGGAGGCCATTGTGATATGAGAACAAAGGAGACGGATGGGCTTAGGTTTTTATCACGAGGAACAGGGAATTTGGTAAAGTCAGGTAGATGCTAGCCAGTGGTGATGGACAGGAGTAGTAGTGGTAGTTGTAGTAGTAGGAAGCAGTGTAATAATCAAAGGAGGGGAGCTTGGGTCGTACGAAAAGATGGTGATGGCATGATCCTTTCTTTAGGTTTGCTGGTGTGTTAGTGTTATTGTCACGAAAGGTAATCGGGGAGGTAAGGTCCAGTAGGCAAGTACATGTCCATATGGCAATGCTACAATTACAACATCGCATTTCCCTGTCACTATGATCTAAATCTGTACTTGCCTACTTAGAGAGATAGGTACCTAGGTAAGGTATTAAGTTACACCTGGACCGGGAATACATAATGTACATGTAATCGATACTCCCCCATCTTCCCTTTTGAGTACTGCCAGGAGATATATATACATGACGTAACCTGCTGTCGAATGCGGGGAGGAATGTCTGGTTCCCTGCAAGGTTACCTGGTCAGGACCGCCGCTGCGCCGGTGCTTTGGCCCTCCCCATGCACTAAGAGTGGATGCACGGTCCAGAGTACATCGGACAACTTCTCGAGCTTGGTTCCGGCCCGCCAAACTTAGGGTTGAATGTCTAAGAATAAAAGTACTCTAAAGTATACTATGTAAGTCCAACCTATGATGGAATTCTTTCAAGTCACATACAACTCTCCTACACAATACAACGCTTCGATGTCGCAAACGATTCTCGTCTCGGATTTTATTTTTATTTTTTACGTCTTGTGACCACTTGGTAGTAACCTACATAACTGCCGTCTAAGAAAGGCATTGTCTGACCTTTGAACAAGAAAAAAAAAAGAAACTAAACTAAGTTGAACCTACACTGACACAACCCTATTATAAACCCAAGTTAACCAGTAACCTACCAAGCTTCATCTTACACTACATGTGATCGACACATGTCTCTGATTATTTAGGGAAAGTCGCTAATGGTTAGCTGCTGCTGGTAGATGCATGTGGGTTACTGGTTCGCAGCCCAGCTCCCAGCTCCCAGCTCCCGGCTTTCAGTTCCCAAGCTCCGGAATGACTATCACTCTCTTAGCCTCCCTCGTCATCGACATTAGCTTCAACTTACCCACTCACTAATAACAACCTCCTACGTGGACATAGTACAGAGTGTTTTTCTTCCCGGTTTCTTCTTCTTCTTTTTTTTCTGTCTCTTCTCATTTGGTTATGAATATCGTGCTCCCTATTCTCTGTTCCTCGTGACTCTTTCTTGTTTAGCTTCTTTCTTTGTCTTTATAGAGTTGTTGTTGGTCGACGACCGAGCTTCAGAGCTAGGGCTGAGAGTTTTATCCATCGCTTTACACGGTGGCTCTCCACTATGCTAACTTCGTCGGGATTCAACAATGCTCAAACCTAAAGGACATCTGCGCAGCTCTCGTCGAGTCCCTCCTCTCAAAGATAGCGAAATCGACCACGCGATAAGTCTTGTTGACCATTCTGTCCCGGACCAAGAGTCCCGCCCTCAGAGCGCCGAAACACGCAATAGCTACGATCCATCTACTTCACTACAGCCTTTAGTCCCATCCGAATCCAGGACCTCACCCGCACCATCACCCCGGGAGAGTGGGCAGGGCTCAAATGACCCGGTGACAGAGGCTGGTCCGTCCAACGGACCGGAGGCCTCACGGCCATCAGCCAGCAGTCCCCCGGCATCAAATGGAAGGAAAGATTCCGTCTCAAGCCAGAACGACCCTCCCAAGTCTTCCTGCACTAACAAGCGATTGTCTCAATGTAAACGACATCCACCAAAGGAGCCCGAGACCGCAATCGATATACTCTACGAAAATCAGCGAGGCGGGTTTCTGTGCGGTATCCCCCTCTTCTCTTCTGCTGCTCTGGGCAATCTAGACCCTCCAGCATGGACGAATTTTGCTCACAAGCCGAGCCCCACCGATATCACTACAGCTCAGGTGCCAGATCCCAGCTGGGTGTGGGTTTGGCCCGAGTGGCGTATAAATCGCGACGAGTGCATACAAACCGATGAGGATGGCTGGGAGTATTCATTTATGTTCTCCAAAAAGTTCTCGTGGCACGGTCCTACGTGGTATAGCTCGTTTGTTCGCAGACGAGCCTGGATAAGGAGGCGCATTAAGAAGGGCATTGGGTATGAGGCTAACGATATACATTTAATGAACCCCGAGTACTTCTCAGTTACTCCTTCAAAGAAATCACGTCGTACGGCCGCCTTGACGGTCGAAGAAGTCGAACGAGCGAGCCTTAGTCAGAAATCGCGCGTGTCTCAAGGGCCCGGCCAGGCGTCAGATGACGTGTTTGGGAGATCGCGAGAAGTGGCGGCAGATGATGAAGATGTGGTCCACCCTCAAGTGGAGATCAAGACTACCGAGGATTTACTACGGTTCCTCAGAAGGTCGCGCATTGATCGAGAGAAACTCGAATCGGTTGAAAATTATATTCAAAACTGCACGGATGATTTGGCGCAATTGCAGGATTACATGCATGAGATTATGGCCATTTTTGTTTTTCAAGCCTCGCGAAAGTTGCTTCTCACTCGGCTTATACAGCTGCACGATGATGTGGTGGACGAGCACAATAAGGGGAAATCAGCGGAGGCGCAGCGGAAGGCGGAAAGCCTTGCCGGTGCCATTAAACATGCTGACGAGGAAGTTCGGAGACTGGAGTACTGGAGTGATATTAAAGGGATGGCAGAGAGTGGCGAATCCGGAGGCGCTGTAGATTGTAATAAAGGTTGGGATAGTGGCTGGAAAGGACTGGACAGCAGCGGCGCAAAGGGGGTCCAGGAAAAGGAAGAACTTCCATGAGATGGTTTTCTAAGGGCTGTTACACGACTCCTACGGAGGCATATGCGAGCATTATCATTTTTTTTCTTTTTTGGGATACCCTTAGAAATGCGAGGGGCTATTTGGTAGGTAGGAAAACATGTGATATAAATATCTTGATGACCAAAAACAGCAACTGTCTAGACCACCTTACGTTTTTGATCGCATATGTTCGATCCCCGAATGCGACGAGATTGTCGGTTCGAGTTGAATACCTAATGTAGGTATTAATCTCGGAATGCCTGGCTGCATGAGCGACGGATTCAACGAAAATCGCCAGGCCGAGAACGACAAAAACCCATCACTCGTCTCGGCGGGCCGTCTGAATGGTTATTACATCCCACCCATGTAAGCCAGGCTGCGTGCAAATGCTAGACGGTGTAAATTGACGTATTTCAGCTATGCTAGCTTCACCATCTTGGAACCTGCCCGGTGCAACCCTATCACCAGTCTAGATTCCCGCACTTCCCCCCGGTTGACCGTTTTCCTGCCCTTTTCAATATTACGGACGCCCCCCTTGACTAAATTGGAAGTCCATATCACCGAGTACGAGAAGGGAGTCCTAGAGAGGAGAGAAAAAGAAGGGGGGTTGCTTGATACTACTCCCTCTCCTTCGGTGTAGACAAGGGGTCATGATGACGTCGCATGGGATGGCGTTATGATGATGATGATGATGATGATAACGAAACGAAGGGGAGGATAGGGGGGGCGGCTTGGTGGCTTATAAGAATACTCACGTTACCGTTCCCTCCCCCAAAAGGTTTCTGTTTGTCTAAGACGGTAGTTGCACAGTGAATTCAGTGGTTTGTTTGTGTCCCCGTTATCGATCTCGGAATCTAGAGCACTAGGTTAGACTTGAGAAGCATGCCGAAGGTCACGATGAGGACGAGGACCGATGGGAATCAGCGGGGCCCGGTGGAAACCCCGAGTTATCCGCAAGCTCAAGGGGGGCCTTCTTCGAAGGCCGGAAAAACGATTCGAAAGCCTTGGGCTGACGAGCCGTGGCCGCTCATCGAAACGCCCTCCAAGACGCAAAACGTACGTGTATTTTCCCTTCATCTTCGTAGTCTTATGACACTATCGGGATCCATCCACTCAGGGAGGAAAGAAGAGAAACCCAGACCTTCTCGCAATCCTTCCCCCTCCCCCCCTTCCCTATTCTTCGTTCACACAACCCTATCACCGGTATATATATATACACACCCAAACTCACACCTCCCCAGATAACCCACCCCGCCCTCCACATCGCCAACGAGATGGCCCACACCCACAACGCCATGCTCCGCGGCCTCAACGCCATCTACCTGCAAGCGCCGCACGTCACGGCCGCCGACGATGACGTCGCGGACCTGCTGTTCCTCGCGCGCGCCTGGAGCGCCTGGGCCCTCGACCACCACGTGCTGAAGCAGACCGCCATGCTGCCGGGCTTCGAGGCCGTGCTCGATCTGGAGCCGGGCGCGCTGGGGGGCGGAAGGAGGGACGAGGGCGAGGAGGGCAGGGACGGGGAACAGGGGCCGGAAGAAGACATCCTCACCACCGCCCTCCGCCACGTCCACGCCTACGCCTGCACCACCACGTCCTCGACCTACGACCCGCACGCCCTGCGCGCGCTACTCGCGCGTCTAGGCGCGCTGCTGGAACCGCACCTGCGGGCGCAGATCAGCGTTCTGTCCGGGATGCGGGAGCTGTGCTTCTGCCCTCCTCCCCCTTCCCGCTCCCACCCTCCGCCATCCTCGTCCCAGGCAGAGCACCGCGCCAACGCCCTCCTCCGCATCCACGCCGAGTGCATCGCCCTTGCGAACGACTCCCTCGACCGCCCCGTCGCCGCGCCGCTGATCCTCGGCCTGCGCGACGCGTCCTATGAAGGCGGGAGAGGCGCCGACTGGCCGCGGCTCAGCGTGCCGGCCGTGCACGCGGTGGCGGATCGGCTGGCGCCGCGGCATGCGGGCGCGTGGCGGTTCTTGCCGTGTGATGTTTGGGGGAGGGCGAGGGGGTTGAGGGGGGTGTAGCGGGGGGTTGTGATCTCTAGATAAGGTTCGATGGTTTGGGGGGTAGGTATGTAGGATTAGCCTGGGAGGGAGAATAGGGGGGGGGGGGAGGTTAGGATAGGCTAAGTGGATACGTACTGGGTAAATTGACTATATATTTACTTGATCTTGCCTACTTAACTTAAATTTGTGACAGATGACCTGGTTCAAAGAGTAGGAAATGGGATTATTCCTTCTAAAATGGTATGGATAGTATCATAAGAACTGGGACTTAGTAGGTAGCCCTTTACCTTTGTGTATATAGGGGATGATAGTGTATATAAAGGATACTTCAACCAACCAAGGCTTCATAGTAGGTCTTTTACAGACATGAATTGTTCCGCCATGGTTTGTTCTTTATACATGAGAACCTTTTTCATGTGAAAAGAGCAATAATAAGACTAATGATGGAATAACTAGAGTTTTATGCTAGTGGGAAAGGGGGCTAGATATGAATATGCCACATCCGTACACGTTAGAGGTAAGAGCTAATGTTAAAGCAGGGTGATATAGTAGAGATACTCTTTGTAGCCACAAAGGGAGCTATTGGAGAGTAGAATATGGTAAATTGCATAATATATAAGTGTTCAACGATAGCCCCCGTCTTTAGAGGTGAAGTAGTGAATATGGGAACCACCATGTTTATCTATCCTCGTTTATAAGCTGTAGGCATTATTTGCAATGCCCAAAGTCCATCACACGCCTTGGTAATATAATATAAAGTAAGCCTATCTAATTAGCTACATGAAGTCAAAATCTGTATATTATGGTCTCAAGACGAGGACCAACATCGTGGGAGGAAAGGCCGACGAGTGCTATCAGTTTGAAGAAGCGACTATGGAGATATTTGCACTCACTCTCCTGACATTCGCTATGATTTCGTTTCTTACTATGTGCATGCATCATGCCTCTACATTCTAGATTCCACACGTCAGCGAGCGTACAGTTTAAAGGAGATGATCTTAAGGAATGAACTGCGATACACCTATCCGTGAACCCCTTTGTTCCTCTCAGTACATCACGTTCCGCGTGCACAGCCCTTCCGTGCAAACACCCTCCTCCGTTGCCATAGCATCTATCGAACCCCTCCCCAATCACCCTCCTCGGCCAACCAGAGGCCAACCAACCAGCACAGGAGAACAAACAAAGAGAATATCCCCGTACTAAGTTTATAGGACCCAATACCGTCGGCGTACCTTAACAACCAGCTCTGGCGCAGTGGTCTCTCTCTCTCGTCCCCCCTCCCAAGCCCCTCCGTTCGAGCCCCCCCGCTAACAAGATCCAGGCCCCGTCTCCTGTCTCCTGTTCCCACTACGGCGTGCTTCGTCCCTAGTTATTGTCCCAGGACAAGCTCCCCCCCTAACCTTCCACCAAGCTCACGACCGCAGCTCAGCCAAGAGCTATGGGCTGCTTGCCCCCCCTCAGCTGCAGTACCAAGGGAATAGTCTGCTTGCCTAGGACCCCGTCGAGAAGATGCCTCCCGTCTCACCCTATCCTTCTCATGCGTTGGGAAGGAGAGAAACGAGGATAGCAAAAACGCTTGGGAGCAAAAACCGCGACAAGTCCGGTTAACTAATTTCCTAAACAAAAAGAAATCCTGTCTCCCTCGGAAGGCAGCGGGTTCAACCCGTTCAAGCGGCGGGTGTGAAATCATGGTAAGTTCAAAAAAGAGAGAGAGACCACCAAGCCAGAAAAAGCTGGTATTTTTTTTTTGAAAAAAAAGAAAGAAAGAAAAATAGATGCCATATCTATTATTATCTTTCTCACTGCTATTTCTGCTATTGTTCAATGAACCCATGTAGCTAGCTAGCTATGTATCTTCCTTCATCCCATCTCCATCACCATCCAATATACCTTCCACCCCCTAACCCACCTGTAGTACCTACCTACCATCCCAAACTTCTTGATCTCATAATATTTTCTTTTCCATCTTATCACCCCATTTCACTATCCCATCCAGTTTGCCAACCTACCAGCTAGATAAATCTCGACTTGGAACGATACTTCCTTATTCTAATACCATGCATCGCCCCCTCCCCTCCCCCTTAATCGAAAAAAAAAAGAAAAAAACAATAGGCTAGTAAATCGCAGAAACACATCACCAAAACATCTATTCACCCACAACACCGTCGCGCAATCCACGCAGTTTGTCTTTGAATCATTCATTCATTTATGCAGTATCAAATTAATGTCCTAAATCCTAAATCCCTAGCCACCAGTCACCTAAGCTAGATCTCATGCAATATAATGCCTTCCCTACTCCTCTCCTTCCCTATCCCCTATCTTAATCCTGCGGCTCCTCAGCCACATAGTGCAGGTACGCGCCCAGCAGCTTGATGCCCTCGATGTAGTTCCTTCGGTCGAGCTTTTCGTTGATGGAGTGCGCGCCGTCAGTCGAGCTGCCCATGGGCAGCAGCAGCACGTTCTTGCCCGTCGCCTGCTCGAAGGTGAGGGTCACCGGGATACTGTGTTGGTTTTGATTGCATTAGCTTTCTGAAAAGAAAAAGAAAAAGATTCCAAACTTGTTTCGATTGTGTTTGGATGGTTATATCATATTGTTGACTTGTATCTGTATTTAAGGGGAAAGGAGCAGGGGTAAAAGGAAAAAGGGGGGAAGGGGCAAGGGATACTTCATTCTCGAAGGACTAGAGAGATAAACCAAAAAAAAGTAAAAAGGAGGATACGCAAGAGGAAATAATAATCATAACAGAAGAAGAAAACTCACCTTCCACCCTCGCGCGTGAAATCGGGCTTAACCCCCCACACGCGCTCGACCGCCTTGCCAGCAGCGCGGAAGTTCCAGTGGTTCGGGCTGGCGACCCACCACTTGCCGGTGTGCTGGGCGTAGACCTTCATGGTGTTCTTGCTGCCGAGCTTGGCGAACACCTCCTTCACGTACTTGTAGACGCACTCGTTGGTGCGGTCGATCTCCATGTCGGGCACGGTGCGGATGGAGAACTTGCCGATGACCTTGGCGGGGATGACGGTCTTGGCGCCGGGGGCCGAGAAGGCGCCCTCGACGCCGTGCACCGACAGCGACGGGTAGCGCCACCGCGCCATCAGCGTCGGCTTCTTGTCCTCGAAGATGGTGGTCTTGGACCCCAGGCTGTCGTGCAGCGTCTCCATCGTGAACGAGATGCCGTCGTATAGGCCTTCTTCTTCCGCCGTCACCGGCGCCACCTGCTCGCTGATGCCCGGGATCAGGATCTTGCCGTTGGTATCGACCAGACTACCCAGCACGCGCACGAGGTCCGTCATGGGCTCCTGCGCCGTGCCCCCGAACACGCCGCTGTGCAAGTCCGCACCGGGCCCCGAGATCTCCACGCTGTAGTAGTTGCACCCGCGCAGGCCGTAGGTGAGGCACGGCTTCTCGGTGCCGAGCCAGTAGTTGTCGCTGATGCAGACCACGTCGGCGTCGGCGAAGTAGCCCTTCCCTTCCTTCTCGATCAGCTCGTCGAGGCCCTCGGACCCGTACTCCTCCATGCCCTCGAAGCACATGAGCAGGTTGACGGGGAAGTCGACGCCGGCCTTCTGATGGGCCTCGATGGCGTTGAGCCAGCCCAGCACGGGCCCCTTGTCGTCGGTGCTGCCGCGGCCGAACATGCGGCCGTCGTCGCCGACGGTCAGGGTGAAGGGCTCGGTGGCCCAGCCGTCGCTCTTCTCGGCGGGCTGCACGTCGTAGTGGCCGTAGACGAGCACGGTGCGCTTGCTCTTGTCGCTGCCGTAGCGGGCGAGCACGACGGGGGGCAGGTCGAGGTCGGGCTTGTCCGGCTGCTTGCCGAGGGGCCGCATCTCGACGCTGGCACCGAGAGCCTTGAGCTCGGCGGCGAGGAACTCGCCCATGCGGACTACGTCAGGACGACGCGAGGCATCGGAGGAGATGGAAGGGATAGCGACGGCCTTGGAGAGGCGGTCGATGAAGTGCGTCGACAGCTTGTCGACCTCGGCAAAGTAGCCATCGAGCTGTGGTGCCATTTTGCGTGCTTGGTGTGCTCGAAGGGCGGGGGACAGGTAGGTTCTTCGGAAGCTTGGGGGGAGCAAAGAAGAAGAATACAATGCGCAGCTTCTAGCAATAAGAAATCCTGGTCTCTGCTTATTATAGAATAACCGTTGTTGTGTTGGCAGTCGTGTGAGAAGGGTGCGGATGCGGGTGTCGGAGCGGGGCATTGGTAGATAAAAGATGTACAAAGCTTAGGGGGGGGATGAGGGGGAGGGGTCTTGGTCGTGGTTGTGGCTTAAATAAGTCTGAATTCCAATGAAACGTCTCTTATAGGTTACCAACTTGACCTTAGGTAAGGTTACGTAGTTTGAGCTGTTACGCTTTACGTACTACTATGTATGTACCTATGTATAGGTAGTAAGTACCTCTGAAAAAGCAACTTCCCTTCCCAATTAACAACCAAGAGCGGCTATTCCCGGCCATAACTACCTTTTTCTTTTTCTTTTTACAATGCTCCTGCCCCTTGGGGAAGGTCGTCCATATTATGGCCTATAAAAGTGGATGAACTAAAAGGTTTAGTAGTAGCTAAGTACCTACCTATCTTGAATCCAGTCAAGAAAAATAGAGGTAGAGAGAGGGTCCTAACCAAGGGGTAACTAACCTAACCTAGGTTATATGAGTAGAAAACTTCAAGTATGCGAGAGAAATCTACATACTTGCTCTATTCTCTATAACCTGCCTCTCTATGAAAGTCATATGCCATATAGTACAGTAAATATGAGGTAACTTTTCTTCCCCCCCTTTTACATATAAGCCATATCCCACACATACATATATATAACTTATGTCTTTTTAAAAATACAACAATCCATACATGGCCATTATGTATTTCACATTAAAACATGTACAAATCTTCCCACCCTTCTACACTAGGAAGAACCTCCTTTCTTTTCTTCTAGAAGTCATTCTTTTTGGCCCTAAGGGGTATATCCACCGTGAGGCTTTCCCTCATCGAAGTCGACATCACCGTTCCCTCCTTGATTAGCCGATGGATCTTCATATCCATGTCATACGCCTCTTGGAGCTTATCCACGAGCCTCTCGCGTGCTTCCATGTCTTGCATCGCCTTGAGATGTATCTCCACCATATGTCTTCTACAAAGGCCTTCTGGCGGCAGTTGTCGCATCTCCTTTAGTTCCGCCTGCCCGATTATGACATCTTCCCAGGCCTTCAGGAGCACCCGCTGCTTACTGAGGTCTTTGTCTTGTCGCAGTAGCTCAACGAGATGGTTCCGCATTTTGTATGTGGTAGCCCTTGCGAGCAAGGCGTATCGCCAAACCACCCGAAGCATGTTGGGTAGCCGCTGTTTCCACGCTGGTTGGAAAAGTTCCTGATAGGTGATATCATCTAGACGAATCGATGGCCACATAGCTGTCATCGACCGGATTATCTCGATTTTCCGCTGTATTTTCATCGAATGATTGATCATTGTGTTCAGCGTGTAAGTGTCCGCTATGGCGCGCCCTGCGGAGTGGATCAATTCGAGAAGTCCTTGACATGCCTCTTGCTTTTCGTGGTAACCGAGTGTGTCTAAAATCTTGTTCAGAGTAACTGTGTCTAACCACTCGATACCGTATTTCTTGTCGTGTTCCTCCACGTAGAGTTGGACATCGAAGTTCACCGAGGCATCGGAAAGAGAATGTTCAAGGTCTATGAGTGCGACATGCCTGCCCATGACGGTTAGAATAGACGGTAGACGGTTCAATCCTTGTGCACGCATCTTGTTTATGACGTAGCGTTTAGTTTCAGGAACTTTGATCATCTCCAGAAATGCTGACCAGCAATGGCTGTGCGGGAAAATGCGCTTCCGAATCATGGTCCTGAGCATGGCGTTGAACCCATTCAGATCCCCCACTCTTGATGCTCCAGTAAGGAAGGCCTGGTAGATTTCCGTGTCTAGAGGTAAGTGCAGGAGTTCGGCTTGATGAAAGAGGGCACGAGCTGCCGCGCGAAGGGCGAGCCCCCTAGACTGGATATATTTTAATGCCAGCTTCAGCGCGGACACCGATATGGCAGACCGAGCGCGCTCTAAGGCAAATGCAGCCAGAAGACGGGCTACAACTGTCTCCTGGTGAGATAGTCCACTCGGATAGAGCTTGCGCGCCAAGTGAGTTGGAACCTGGCCGTTGACTAAACTGGCGACATATTGCTCAAACGAAATCTTATTCCATTCTTCCGGGAAAGGAATTTGGTCGACTCGCTGCTCCAACGTGTATTTCTTGTACCGTTCGCCGGCAGTTCTCAGAAGCCCATACGTAGATTCTCTTGATACCGTCATGGTCGTCTCTCCTGCATCAGAATCCCTCCGGTTGAGTAGCTTGACGGGAAGTCGTCTGGGACTAGGGCCCTCCCAAACATTCGCCAGCAGTTCTTCCCCGGCCGCATCCAGGCTTCTCACAGCGGTCAGCTTTCCAACCAGCCTTACGAGCTCCAATAATGACTTTCGGAGCGATATTTCTGGACCAGATATGGTGAGCACCAGAACGTCACCATCATACGGACCAGTGTCTTCGACGCGAATATCACACGAGTACTTTCGACTTAGCTGCCGTAGGTTGGTGTCTGGTCCCAGCAGAACCTCACGGGCGTCCTCCGCGGCTCCTTTCCCAATAACTACCTTGAATTCGAGCAGCTCTCCGAACTTAGGGGTATGTCGCAACATAAAGTCCAAGGTCGCCCGCCAGTCGTGAGAGGCTAAGGTAGGATCGCTCTTTTCGCGAGCTTTGTGGACCCGGTCGAGGAGGTATTGCCTCGCAGCACTTTTCTGATGCTTCCTCAGGCTCCTTCGCGAGTCAAACCCTGTGGAACACTGTTTAGGGCGTCTGACCAGATCCGGATGCTGGGGTTCTAGGTCAGAACTGTTCCTGATAATCTGACTTAACATTTTCCTCCTCAGTGGGGAGAATGGTTTGGCGTCCAAGTTCGCAGCATAGTCGTCAACATAGTCGTCAACATGGTCATCAGCATGGCCATCGCCGGGAGAAGTGGCCCTGGTGGCTCGCGATGTCGAAAGCCATCGTAGACCGATATTGGATTGGTGGAGGAATAACCGGCTGTGAGACTCCCTGGGAATCAAGGAGAGCCCTTTGACGCATCTAGTGCAAGATTGAGCTCTCCATAGCAATTTGACTCCCAGGGACATGGGCTATGAATCTAGCATTCTACGCAGTGGCGTGAAACTAACTTCACCCTATAGCGAAGAATATCGTTGAGAAAATTGAGAAGCTGTTATCCAAATACAGAGGTGCATTACCTACGCCTATAATCCTACTGAGGGCTTTGGAACTTTTTTCTACCTACCTAATCTTATCGATCACCGTAATCGGTCGGTCGGCCACTTCTTTTTCCGACTTTTTTTTTTTCTCACTTTTTTTCAATTTTAGGTTTTCAATGGACGTCCTGGTCCATAGACATGGGAATTACTTAGTACATAGTAGTTAGGTAGCAGTAGTACCTAAGTACCTATGGCTTGATTGGCATCTAGTTCTAAGTTCCAAGGTTAGAAAACCCTTACTAATCAATTGTGCAACGCAAATTTCCTGTCAGCTCTTCCAATTCTACCCTGTACCTAAAATTCTATGATCACGAGGGCAAGTACTAGCGCCGGAAAGCAGGTAAAAATCAACAAAAAAAATAAGAAGTGTGTAGCAACAATGCATTTCAGTCAAACATGCCAGCAGACCTCTACAGATTAGGTAGCTAGGAAAACTGTAGAATCGATGAGGGGTTGTCCATGTCCACCATCCATGAGCCCTACCACCAAAGAGGACATGCTGTAAGACTACCGGGATGTTTTTCATACTACAATGGCATTCATCATCAATGCTATCCATTTCCGTAAGAAAAATTCCTCGGGCCTCAGTTGTCGAATCTCAATGTGATAGCAGCCCACATCGTCAAACCCTCGAGTATCGTAGTGTTCGTTACCTGTCAGAGAGGCACACGCGCCCCCTTACTCCCTTCCCCTTTTTCTTTCCCTGCCATTCCTCCTCGCCTATCTAGTAATCCCACATAGTTTCAAACAAGACTTGATCGTTTGCTGTGTCGTAATCGTGTCTAACCATTCGAGGATGTGCTGGTCCTTTCAACCCATTCCAAAGTCTGCTGGTGACATCTTCGGGGAATCCAGTTCTGACACATCACCCTCAAACAAAAAAAAATAAACCTAAACATCAACTCAATCCTTGGAGGCTGCTGCTCCCTTGGTCTCTTCCTTGGCTCCGTCCTTGCTCGCCTCTACCGGGGTATCTTTCTTAGCCGAACTGTCAGTCTTCGTCTGCGTGTCCTCCTGCGTCGTTCCTCGAGGGGGCGGGCTCGGCGCCTTGGGGGGTAGGCGGTTCGATTCAGCCTCATCAACAGATGGGCTCTTGGAGACTTGGCTTGCTAGATCCTTGTCTTCTTCCGAATTATCGAACATCTCGGTGTCATCAGAGTCCGTAAGAACTTCAGTACCGTCTCCAAGGAATATGATACGGCCCTTGTACCCACCGATCCCGAAAGTCTTAGACTTATTCTCCATATCGACGTCATAGCCACTGTCGCTGTCATCAAAGTTGTGATGTACACCGGGGCCCCGGAATTCGGCTGGGTCAGTGCAGGTTAGTTTCGATCCAGGAGGTCCGGGCTCTGGGAGGACATAGGCATACCGTATTCGGGAGGGGCACAGGGACCATCGCCCTTGGCTACACGGCTAGCCACTTCGTTGTACCATTCTTCCTTAGTTCGGCCTCTCAAGAAGCCCACGATGACCATGGTCATGTTATCGCATCCGACACCACCCGTCTCGGAATTCGACGCCAGACAGTTGTCCATCATGTTTTCGCAGATCTTGTCCAGGTCTTGCTTGGCAGCGATTCCTCGGCGTACAAACTCGACAACAGCTTGCGAGGACTGGCAATCCCAGATACCTAGAGACAGACATTAAAGTCAATACCGAACATCTCCAATTTGGTCCCACTCCCCCCAGGGTACCTACCATCGCATGCAATGACTAAAAATTCGTCATCATCGCTAAGGTCATGCGTAACCACATCAGGGTAAGCAGTGACTATCTGCTGTTCAGGTGCCAGTTCAGCACTCTTCTTGAATTCAAAGTCACCAATGGCTCGGGAGAGTGCTAGATTGCCATTGACACGGCCAAAGTCGACAAAGCCACCCGCAGCAGTAATTCGAGCCTTTTCACCTATTTGCACAAGACAGTCAGCATGAGTCCATGCACAAAGAAAAGGTTGTCCGCATGTCGGCGTGTCAGGGGGGCATGTTAGATATATCAGCGGTGTCACTTACCTTCATTCTGTGGTTTATGGTCGAACGAGAGGGGCTTGGCACGGCCCTTAACTCCTAGGACACTTCTCGAGTCTCCAGCATTGGCCTAGTGGGGTTAAGTATTAGTCACATGCTCTCCCTCGCTCTCTCAGGGCATATGGGACGGGCGCAAAAGAGAAAGAGAAGACGAACAATGTAGATCTTGTCGGCGTTAATCAGGCCACAACAGGCTGTGCAGCCAGACACCTCCTCCTCGTATTGGGGGTCTAGAGCCAGGTCAGCGTCGGCTTGCGATCCAAGCTCAGAATATGCGCCGTTCCGTACCGCTGAGGATAGCCCTATCAGTCGCTAAGAAACAGTCCTTGAGGGACTGCTCATAGTTGCCAGCCTTGAAGGTGTCCTGCTTGGTGAGGATATCATATATGTTCTTCCCAGCAAATTGAGCAACCTTGTCTCCACCATGACCGTCAAAAACACCGAAGAAGGATAATCGTGAGGGGTGCGTCTTCTTGTCGTCGCCTTGGGGTGTTAAGAGATCAAGGACGGTGCAGTGAGCATCCTCCATGCTGATACGCCATCCCTGCATAGCAGATACGCCATAGAGTAGTCGGTCATCTTCGCCTTTGTCTGAAGTCTGGTAGGAAATTTCACGTCAGTAGTCAGTTTAGGTACAACGGGCAATGCAAGGTGCAATTATAGGATATGGTGGGAGGCTGATGATGAGGTCATCAAAGGCGCGTGCGAACATGGAAGGGAGAGGAGGGGGGACAAAGCGATTGAATATCACTAGGTGAGGAGGGAGAGGATAATACCTTGTCGACAACAGGCTCCGAGAGGGTTTGACCCATGGCGAAAAAAAGGGACGAAGAGAAGATTATAGAAGAGAGAGGATGGTAGAAAGGTAATGAGTGGTATATGTCAAAATTGGGGGGGAGAAGGGAAACAAGAAAAAAAAAAGTAGGAGGGAGGAAGATGAGTGAGGAGGGGCAGAGCTGCGTAGATTGGGCTGTTGCCGATTGTGGAAATTTTTCAATAGGCGCAGTCGAATATGGAGAAGGTCGAAGTCGAGAGAATGATTAGCGATTTTCTCATAAGAGAGGCAACGATACTTGGGCAGGTTTCAGGCTCAGGCTCCTCTCTTCTTTTTTTTTTTTTGGCGTCGCGTGGGAAAGTCGAATCAAATCCAAGAGTTGACCTAATTACCGGGATTTGTAGAAAGATAGGTTGTTAGTAAGAGAAAGGGATCAGGAAAAAAACAATAGGTAGTAAAGTCCAGCAGTAGGAGGTAGTAGTAGTAGTACTGCCCGTGATTGTAGTAGTGGTAGTGGGAGTAGGTAGTAATGGGAATAGTTAGTAGTGGTGAGTTACTAGTAGTTGTATGTGTATGTGTGCAGGGTAAAGTGATCGAGGTCTAGGCGGCAGGTGTAAAAAACGTAAAAAAGCACTGGCCATCGAAGGCGGGGTTCTTTTCCGCGTGCGTATGTGAGTGCTCCTAAAAACTTGCGAGGGAAGGAGAGAGGGAGGATGTTTTGAGGTACCTTTAAAATGTCACTCCTGCCTTCCAAATCCTTTTTTCTTTGAATTTTTCCTTTCACTTAGTAGTACTTAGGTACCTAGGTGGTAGGTCTTCCAGTACATAGGTATGTATGTATAAAATGCATATGTGGGTGAACAGGCACTAACACACGTATGCAGGATGCTGACTGGTTAGAACAACAACAATATATCTGGAGGCTAGGTTAGTGATGGAGGTTGTGGTAGAACTGTGTATTGTTTTTTTTTATAAACAAAAAAAACAAGAATTACAAAGATACAGTTTATTTATGATTTTGTATCAACTCACCAGGCACGTGTGTTTTAAGGAATAATAAGACGCGTGAAGTAAAGAGAAAGAGAGGAAGATGTAGGGGGAAAGTGCCAAGCAAGTTCTCAGGTACCTGTCTACCTTTCAGTCTGAGTACATATATCTAGATTAAGATTTTTTTCCTCGGATTTTTTTTCCCTCTCTTGTTTCAACCAAATCTTTGTCGGGCTTCAGGTTATTAGGGAGAACGTGATCTGCTGTATGTATGTATACATAGCATGTATACATAAGACCTCCGTTGCGTGCTAGATAAAAGTGGACACCACATATAAGAGCACGGTATTCATACAGGTGGTTACCTCCATCTCTCATTACCCCTCAATTGATTCCTTATCGCTAATTATCAGTAAATCAGATATACCGATTTAAGAAGGCTACTACCTAGGTACTTATCTAAGTTACCTCCACCAAACTTTACCAAGATACTCATCATCACCAACTTGAACCAACTTCAAAATATCCATACTGGTGGTCCTTGTCCCTCCTACTTGGATAGCCCCCACCACCACTCCCCTCTATCCTTGAATCTTTTCATTTATTCAAATCCAAATCCAAATCCAGTAAATCAATTGTATATAGGGACAGAAGAAAAAAGAAGAAGAAAAAAAAACTTACTTCGCGGGAGGGCCGAGGCCACCTTCAGCCCCTGTGATGTGACACGGGTATATCCTTAAAGAGCTAAATCGACCATGCAGGGTAGCACTACTCAACATGTGTGAACAATGTGTGCCATTACTTCTGCATATATATGTCGAATCTAGCCACACAGACAACGGAGACCAAAAACGATGGGCATTTGTTATTAGGTAGATCTATCTGCCTAGAGGAGTTCCCATCTGCATAACTCCACAACCCTACCCGATCAGCTCGTTTCACCGATGGTGCTTCTGCATCTCTGCCACTCAACCGGCCCAAAGCGGTGAGATCAGGGCAGGCACTAACAAGACCGACAGCACTGGCTTCGGTCTACCCCGAAGCTTCCGTTCTCAACTTGAAAATATTACTCATCTGTTTCACTTTCAGGGCTGGGATCAGGATCCTGTGGAGTACGTAGATACCTAGGTAAGTAGTGCCTACTATTACCTAGGTAGTACCTATTATGGCTAAACAAGCAGCAGCCCGAGGTGCCCGAAATCTAAGTTTAGTAGACCCCTGTCTAAGTTAAGCAGTGCAAAAGCGACAAATGCCGAGACGGCCTCAATACCTTAGGTAGGTACTAACCTAGGTTAGTACTTAATCTCTCCAGCTATAGATAAATTTCCCCCGAAAACTCCATGCTCTGATCAAACCAAGACATTACACAAGATTAAGTAGGTATCACATATTTTTTATTATTATTATTACCATTTTCAGTCCCCAAGTCTTGTTAGATATAGACCGAGAAGCTCCCCTGACTATTATCTCTTCCTCCCCAACCGCTCATCATTGACTCGGGTGGTCGTACATCTTCCCATGCATCGTCGTCGTCCTCCTCGCCTGCCCACACACTCCGCACGCTCTTCACGCTCTTGGCGCTCCGTGCTGTCCTCTGGCTCCTCTTCGAAGGTGCACTTCGGAGTCCCGTAGCTCTATTCTCCGCGCTACCATACATTCCATCGAACTGGTTCGTTGGCATGGCCATGTTGGCTCTCGTAGCAGTCTCAGGCATAGTCTTCACATCTGGGACGTGCCATTGATGGTTCGGATATGGAGTCTGAGATATCATGGCATGGAGCTCATCCTGAACTCTCTGGCCCCGGAGGCGCTCATCCCGCGAAGGTTGACGCCTGTGCTTCGAGCGTGCGGATGGGGCGTGAGATTTGATGGAGTACGATCCCGATTCTCGAGATACACCACGCGTGTTCACTACCACTCCAGGCCCTTTATCTTCTAGGACCATTAGACCCTTGGATGGGGCAGCTGACATCAAGGGTGGTAGCTGGGGTGGCTCCTCGCTCCTACTTCTCACGGCATCAGATGTGATTGCAATGCCCATAAAGGCATTCGGTACGGGCCAATAATCCGGTGACAGCAGGTCCTGGCTATCATGCTGAGGTTTCCAGTTCTCGCTCTGTGATGTAGGCATCGTGGTCTCCCTTTGTTGAACAGACGACCTCTTCTTTCCGGGGCCCGCCCCAAGAAGATCGTTGTATACAATACCCAAAGAATTCCTAGCCATCCGCTCCCACCAAGTATCACGAGTTTCAGTGGCTACGCTTGTCGTGTTTGGCGCTAGGTTTAGGTTTTCCTCCGGCGTCATCGTTGGTGGTCCATCACTTGCTAACCTAAAGTTCCGCGGTGACTTGGTAAGCGACCGGCCACCGAATAACGGTGTGGTCTCGTTAGTCCTCCTACTGACTCGGCGCACCTCGCCCGGTCTGCTAGGGATGTGGATCACAGTAGGTCTTGCTATCACATTCGTAGCGGTGCTCATGGTCGCTTCTTCTGCTACTCCTGACGTCAGGATGCTCGTACGGGTTGTTTGACTCGTCGAGGAGCTGCCACTACTATGTCGTTTACTGTCGTCCTGATATTTAGATGCACTTATTCGTTTTAGAGCCTTTGAGAGCCGGTTGCCGACACCTCGAAGTCCCAGATTTGCATCCTGCTGCCGGCCCGATCTTCGCCGCTTAGCATATTCTAATGGCCGTGGAGTCTCGTCATCGGAGCTCATGTCGTACTTCCCGGCTGCTCTGTATGCAAGCTCAGGAGTCGGTTGTATGCTGAAAGGCTCTGCTACTAATGGGATTTCTAAGCCTAGTGAGCCCCTAAAAGCCTCCTTTCCGCTCTTCCGCGAGATATCAGACGTCTGTGTGTCCGTAATATGAGTTTCTGCTTCTCCAAGACTCGTGTCTGACAGCAAACTCCTCTCATCCATGGGTCCAGCCTTGACCGGGGATTTGGACAGGCGGCCAGTTTGAGTTGCGATCCACGAGCGCTTCTTTTCTTTAACGTTGCCCTTTTGTTGTGGTTCGACTACCCCAGAATCCATTGTCAAAGCGTGAGGTGGTAGGTCTCCGTTTCCACTTGGATTCGATGTAGGCCCTGAAGACGGTATGTTTGATAGCGTTTCGGCTGTGTTTCTAGCTGCCCTGTGCTGTACTGAAAATCTACCTCCGGCGGCTGCCGAGTCTGCATCCATCATTCTTCTTAAGTTTGCCATCGAACTTTCAGTCAGGCTAGTAGGGACGTTGAAATGGAAGCTTCCTGGTATAGGCGCGGATACATCCCTCGTGTCGATTTTGTTCGGACCCTGTCGTCGCCTTCTGACATAGAAGAGCAAGCTAATAGCCGCAATAAATACCAGAAGTATTGGCAGGATCAGAAGCCAGAGAAGGTTTCTGCGAGAGCCATCATCATCGCCTTTTGGACTAGACGTTGGGCCAGGTTTAACAGTTTTTGACGTCAAGACATGAATATTCATATTCTTGGTCTCGGTATGCTTTTTACTCTTTGATGTCGCTTTTAGTATTACACGAACATCGTCCGCAAAGCCCTTGGATAGAAGTTGCGGCGCTGTACCTGAGAGCATCAGTTCAGAGGAGTTCAGGTGGACCCATGGCTTATCCGGTTCGCTCGCGAACACAACCCGGGTATCTGAGGGATCTATCAAGACTTTTTCTATGTCGAATGAGAAGTCTTCGCCAGCTGTCACATTGAGATCCGGTAAGTTGGTCACGAAAAGGGCCATGTCGACGTCGATCTCGAGCGTCAAGTTCAATGTATCGAGGAACTTGTCCACGATCGCGATGGTAACATTCACGGGCTCCGCTCTCGGGTCCGGTGTCCCGTTTAGTTTCCACGTTTTCTCCTGGTCAAATTTAAGCCATTGTGGCAGTCCCGTTGCGTTGATCGAGGATACATCGGTGTGCTGCAGTGGGCGCTTGTCGATTTTCAGGACTTTAGGCAGGTCTGCGTATTCGAAAGGTTTGCTGCGAGTCGCGTTCAATTTGATGACGGGCGTGTCTGCTGTTAGTTCGTGGTTGCCTACCACAATAGAAAAAGGAATGGCGGCCGAGGCGAACCCAACTACGTCAGACGCCACGAGCTGGAAAGTGAAGGTCTGTGGTGGTTGAACAAGCGATTCAAAGGAGGGCGTCTCGCCTGAAAAAGTCAGGCTCGAGGAGTCAAATTGGATCCAAGAGGGCATCGGAGCATTGTCTCCAGATACAGCATAGTAATTAAGTGCCTGATCCTGGCGCTTTTGTTGCTGTGGGCTGAATTCCGACCTCTTTTTATCACCCTCTTCACCATGGTCCTCGTGACCACGATCAATGCGGAACGTGTCCCTCGAAAAACTAAACTTGAACTCCCGTGAGGGATACAATAATAATGATGCTGGCGCCGAGTATGGGCCAAGTTTTGGGATTTGCTCTGACAGTGGGATGGCGACTCGAGGCGTCGGGTTCCGAGACACAACGAGGGTTGCCTTCGTAGAGGCCTCTCCTGTCGAATCTCGCGCAATTAGAGAGATTGGTACACCCACAACATCCCCGCTGCCAGAGGGCACATCTTTCTCTCCGGGCGTGCCTGAGAGCGTGCGTGATTTGCTATCGAGAGAGAGCCATGCGGGCGCTCCATCGCCCAAGCGATATGTCATCTCGAGCGAGGAGGAAAAGGTCTGTGGCGAGAAGGAGAAGCTGAAAGGCTCTCCCACGCGCGCGACGGGTGGGAGCTGCGAGTTGAGTGGAAAATAATCTATTGGAACCGTATAGGCAGTAGTGACAAGAAGGGAAAATATTATGAGAGCTTGGAGATTAATGTGGGAAAGGGGGTATAATGTGGAGGATATTATCGCTGGCGTCGCCCATCTTGCGACCACCATCATGATAGGCTGGCTGACGGATAGTACCGCAACAGCTTTGAGGACTTAGGGGGTATCAACTATACTGCTTCGTTCACTCGTCCATTCGTCGTTTTATGCATTAGAGGAAATATTGAAGTTGAATACTATTGTGCGGCATGGGGGGAGCTATGTCGTCGATGAGTTGTTGCCGGGGTTGTTTTTTTTTCATAATGTGTTTGTATGGGTGCGTGTGGGTGAGAGAGTGTGAGTGTATTAGTTGTTAGCGATATTAAACCATGCCGTCGCTATAGATAGAAGAGGGCGACGAAGATGAAGCATAGGATAATACGAAAAAGAGTAAGAAGAAAAGAGAAGAGAAAAGAAAAATCTCAAGACGAAAGCGAAGTAATGGCAAGATGAAACCACAAAATGATAATCCTTAGATACGAAGAAGGAGAAGAAGAAGAAGAAGAAGAAGAAACTGATGTTCGGTATTGGATTGGTTTTCTTCAAGGAATATACTAGGTATACACACGACAACGCGAGCTCTGCTCTCCTTTCCCTTGCCTTACTCACTCTGGCCCCCCTCGATACCATCGATACCCTTATTTGGTGTGTCGAATGGAGATAAAATAAAACAAAACCCCTCCATCCAAAAAAAGAAAGCGACCTACCTAATAGGGAGAAGAAATGATTTACAGTATCACCCCCATTTCCCCCCCCCCCCCCCCAAGAGTAAAAGAAACTACTACAGAATAACCGATAGCAAAGGCTTCCACGCCGGAGGTGAGGCGCGTGAGACTCGATAGAGATGGAAATTTTGGGCGGTAAGGGAGGGGGAGTAGGATAGGGCGGAGCTAGAATGGGAGCTCTAGCTAGCTTCCCTATTCTTGCCCCTCTCTCTCCTTGGTATATCGATTTATCGTAGGAGAAAGAGGGAAATAGGGGAGGGAGGAGGGGTCTTCCCGCGTATGTCTCAGACGCGTGTGGGGAGAGGGGGGAAGAGAGAGAGAGAGAGAGAGAGAGAGAGAGCTAAGGAGGTAGTCGCGTTCACTTTACCTTGTCTTACATACCCGAGGAAGCAGACGTTTTTTTTTTCTTTCTTTCCTTCCTTGGAGATCGATAGGTAGGTAGGATGGTAGAGCGGGTGTGCTAGTATAGGGTTGGTTAGGCCCAGGTACCGAAGGGGTGGGAGTGGTGACGATGGGGGTAGGGCTCGTGGAATTTCAATGTCTTGGCCATACATATTTTCCTACTAAGGCGTTAGCTGGAGAGGGAGGCTGAAGCGGAAGCTTTACCTAGCTTCGGGTTTGCATGCTATGTAATACCTACCTAGGTATACAGTAGATAGATAGATGGTAAATAGGATAATACTAATAAGTGGTCTTGGTCTCGCATTCCAACCTTGTTTTCTTGGTTCGTTTTTTTCCCCCGTATCTTTTTCTTATATCTTTTTTAACTTGTTATCCAATTGGTACTTGGTGCTGTTATGATTGTTTTCTCTAAATTGTCTATCTATCTCCTAATTCTCCCAAGGAAAAAAAAAGAAATTATCTGAGTCAAAGTTACGTTGGCTATCTTCAAGACTATTACGACCAAATAATTAAAAAGGAAAGCAAAACGAAGCGGAGTATTTCAAAATTGAATTATTTGCTTTTCCTCCTCTTTTCTCTCCCCTTCTCCTTCTTTCCTTGATTCACCATACCTCTCTCATTCCTCGGGCGTGTTTGGACATGAGATCGGGAATTCCTCATCTAGTTGGCGATTTTTTTTTCTAGTTTCAGGAGTAAGGAATAGATATATGTGTTAGAGAAATGTATGAGGTAGAAGGAATTTGACTTGGATAGGAACCTCATAGCCCTATCCTGCGCTCTCGGGATATTTTACCTGGCTAGTGGGAGTGAGGTCATGCCGAGGTCTCCTTTCTATATTTCGTCATATTCGCGCTTGGTTGCTCAATGAAGGGACGATGGGAGATGGTGTATGTGTGCGCGGCAGAGGAACGAACCAGAACTCTCTTGAGAGCATGAACTAGTACATCTGGATAAGATGCTCATCAACAGTCTATCGGATTCATTACCACTCGCTATTGATACTAAGAATACTGGGTGTAACAACAAGGCTAAACTCCAACTTCTAAGTTAGTTGTGTAAGAAATAATTGTAGGTTAGACTTCATATTTGTATCAAACCGTACTATAAGTTAGGCAGCTTGGTGAGGCATTGATACACTCTATGCTCAGATTGTAATCCAAAACGCTCACTCGAGAATCGACTTTATTGGGGCCCTTTTCTTCTGAGATATCGCGTTCAATCCTCTTGCTTCTCTATGCTTTCAACCCACCAGCATTATTTGCGTCCTCTTATTTACAAAAACTATAGTGCTATTTCTTTCGCTTCATTGTTTCAATCAAAACTGCCTAAGTATACCTGCGTCTTATCTCTCATTCCACTCGCCACTTTTATCATATATAGGTTACATGCGCTTACAGTATACAACCGGTGGCTATGAATATGGAGCATCTCGATATCTGCCGCCGACATGGTTGGCGAGGTAATATGTCTCAGGTAAACAGAAAAAGCGGGAGAGGAAGAAGAGCGTCCGTATAGAGAAAACGCTGTCTAGCGAGTAGTAGTATTTACCTAGTCACTTTTTTCAACTGGATAGGCTTCTATCATGTAGTACTTATAACTCTCCATATCATCATCGAGGATGGAGTTTCCAGGAGTATGCCTCTTCTAACTTAACACGAATATACCTGGGTCCTCTCCCGTGAAGCCCAGCTCGTTCACGTAAGCAGAGTCAAGTTCAGACACTGAGTTTCAAAGAACCAAAGTCCCAATAATAACCTTGAGCTGGCGTGACCTAACCCTCGGCCTGGGTCTTATTTTTGTTTGGATGCTATCGTGGTACATAGTGAACACCATGTGCTACAGCCAACAACACGGGACGAACAGCAAGTCTCTGCAGAGGGCAAAGAACCTGCAGGGCTTGCGCGTGTCGTATAGATTAGCCTCTCATCATAGAAGGGGAAAATGGCCAGTCCGTGCATAGGGCTTAACTAGAATTTTGAGTTCCAGTTGCTCAAGCAGCAGTGAAAGTTTCAACTTGAAGCAGAATCTATCTCATATGAAGGAATCTCCCGTGTGCATGCATTCCCGGGCCGTGAAACGATGCTCTTCTCGAAACAAGGCTAGGGCCGGGTGGGAGGACAGACACATTTTATATCCTGTATGCAGTGTCTGTCATACGTAAATCTACACCCGTACTTTGCAATATGCCATCCCCAGATTGCATGTATGCACCTGGACGGGGAAAAGGGGGACCATACACGTAGACTACCTAGTAGGTCAGGTTCCGCGAGGTTCGTGTAGCCAGTCTTGCGCTGACGGACGACTACGTCATGCCCTTCCCCTGAATTCCAACAACAATTTCCATCGATGAAGGCCTGCGCTTACGTGCTCACCGTGACACGGCTTTTTTCTTTTTTTTTGTCTTACTTATTGCACTTTCACTTTTTCCTAGCTGCGTCAGCTGAAAAAAAAAATAAGAAAGGAGAAAGGAGAAAGGAATACGGAGTAAGCAAAGACCATGTGCACTGCTAGGAAAAAACCCACTCTGTATGACCAGACCCATCCTGATCTCATCTTTTTCTTAACCCTCCCCTTCCCGCATTTCAAGATCTTGGTTGATAGGATGGGATGGCTTGGCAGGGCATGTATTCAGATATTAGATGGAATGCAGCCTCCCTAAAATCCGTTAGACTACAAGAGAGGGGGAGAACAAGGAAATAAAACTCGGGTTATATGGCTACAGAACAAATTTCGAAGATGTCTATGCAAGGGGGGAAGGGGAAACAGAGAGGATGGTAGTACATGTGAGGTATTTAGGGGTTTTATATATAAGTCCTACTTCCGGGCAGCCGGGTATGAAAACAAGGACAGCTGCAGGTGGAATAAAACCGTCGTGGGACTCTGAGATATATATATTTGCTACATACCTACCTATGTAGTCCTTACCTCTGCTTCCCTTACCTTATGATAGGTGTCACGGTGTACTAAGTGTAGTGATGATAATAACGATGACGATGATGTCTTATACCTACGCATAAAGTTACCTACCTACCTAGTCATGACAATAATAAATGACTAGGATGGGATTCCTGTCCGATGCCGCAGATAAAAGTCAAAAGCAATGAGGCTAAGCCCACTATGAATATCCACCTATACTGGATAACTATGATAGTTACCTATCCAGCACATAGGCCCTTAAACCAAGCGAGAGTTCCTAAACTAGTGTATTCAGTAAACCGGAGTCGGTGATAAGTTATAACAAGATACGAGAGTGCAAAAAAAACGGAGTCAATCCGGCACGTTCTAGATCCAAGTAGGCTGGCCCCGGAAAGCACCACTTGCGTGACGATCAGATAAAGATAAAAAAGGTTATATTCATCAAGAGAGAACGGGAGGTAGAAAGGGGGGCAAACCAGGCTGGAATTGTTGGGTACTAAACCACACTTTTGATTTATGTTGTCTTTTTCTATTTCCCTTTTCCTTTACCCCCAGCTTCACCGAAAACAAAAAAAATAAACCTTACCCATCTCTTCCTGTCCCCCTTTTAATTTCATTTTTTTTATAAGAAGAAGAATAATAAAATAAATAAATCAATAAATAAAAAACATAATGTCGATAAAAAATACCCCGGCGGTTGCGGTATTAGCCATGCCACCATCACCGCTACCACCATCGTCTGAGCGGTCCTCACCGTCCCCGGAGCCCAACCCCCTGGCCCTCGGGGCAGATTTGGAGTTCACCCCTCTGCCGGCCTACAAGCCTGCGGGGACTGCCGAGATCGATTTCTCGGGGCTGCTGGCGCGGCCCCTTCGATTATACGAGGACCTGAGTAATGGTTGCGGTGGGCAGACTTGGCCCGCGGGTATGACCCTGGCACGGCATATGCTACGATACCATCGTGAAGACTTGCGCGAGTCACGGATGTGGGTTTTCTATTTTCTTTTCTTTTCTTTTTTCTTTTTCTTTTATCCCCTTCTCTTTCTCTCTTTTTCTTTCCCTTTCTCTAGAGATGTTCTTCGGCCCTCCTCATCTTGCATGAAATTAGATGTGCGGTCATTTCAGTTATTTTTACCCTACCTATCTGTTTGTTCCCTTCCCTTGTGTATGTCAATCCTGGGTGTGTGTGGGGAGGGGAGATGGATATATGAAAAAGACAGAAGCGGTTTCATGGGACTGGGTCCGAACACGGACTAGGTACGGGACCAGATGCTGACATGAGCACCCTTCTTTTTTTCCGCCTCTTCCCCGTTTCTAGACTCGAACTTGGAGCCGGCGGAGGACTGGTGGGCTTGGCGGTGGCCAACGGATGTGCCATCAACCATGAGAAACCGCTCTACATCACCGATCAGATCGAGATGTTCGAGCTCATGAAGACCAACATCCAGTTGAATGGTCTCGATGCGAGAGTTAGGGCTGCAGTGCTAAACTGGTAAGCGATCCAATTGCATTATTAGCGCTTCAATTTTTTCTTCTCTCTTTTTCTATCCTTTCCCCCTTTCGCTCTCTTCTAGTCTGGTCTATATGTAAGTAAGTATGTATACCAAACGATCGCCGAGCGTTAGGTGCAGATGGGGCCTCTGACACATGGCGGCTTTTCTAGGGGCGAGCCACTCGGGGAAGAGATCGTGGCCCTCAAGCCCAATGTCATTTTGGCGGCTGACTGCGTCTACTTCGAGCCGGCATTTCCGCTACTACTAGCCACGTTGTCGGACCTTCTAGCCCTCTGCCCTGAGGCGACCGTCTTTTTCTGCTTCAAGAAGAGACGGCGGGCCGACATGCAGTTCCTCAAGAAGGCTCGGAAAGCCTTCAACGTGGTCGAGCTAGAGGACGAGGATCGACCGGTGTTCAGCCGCGAGGGACTGTTCCTATACGCCATCACCAGCAAGAAGAACTAGCGGGCGGGTTGATGAGAGGACGTCTGTACCATTATTGTGGAGGAAGAATTTTTATAGGACGGCATGCATATAGGGACAACATGACAGGGGTTGTAAGGCGTTGTTGGTGTTTTATCGTGCAGCAGTAGTAGTAAGTACATACCAGAAAACATATATAGAACATGATTGGAGTTCAGTCCTGTGTGCCCCTTTTTCTGTAAAGTGCTCAAGATCCTGATTTGTCAAGGAATGGGTTAGCCTGCTTAAGATCTTCTTGTCGCATTCCTGTAAGCAATCGCCGTCTGCGCGTGAGCGAAGTCTGAATCCTCCGTCTTACACGTGAGAATAGTAAATACAATATACCTAGAGAGACATATTATTTTCTATTTAAGGTCTTGTCGGCTCATCTATCTAACTGTTAATCCTACGATCCCTACTTTCATATATCTTACGGCGAGATGCAAGCCGTCCACAAACATACATAACATTAAGTAGGTTAGGTAGGTTAGAAACTATGTACCTCGTCTACGACCATATTCTACCTCCTCGTCTCTCCCTACATCGGTAGTACACTTGGTAGGTATGCAATGCGCGATGCGTGTGACGGCCAACCCTGACCGGTCTTTCTTGCTCAACGGACCACATGCCAACCAACAACTTTTTCGGGCGGCGACAGCGTGGGGAAAACCCCCTCTGTACACTATGATTCCCCTCAATCGCACATTTCGGTTGCCTGCGTAATAGGTAGAAGATAGGAAGAAAGAACGGAAGCCCACCCACGAGGAAGACTGAGAGAATGTGGAAGAATGAGAGAAATTATCTCCGGAGAGCCCATCTCGGTTCAAAAGTGCCGATCTTGTAGATCTGAAGCCATAATAGAGCACTTGCTCGTATTATTATACCTATTATTGTATTGTATTTTTTAGAGGACTGGGCCATCTTGAACCCTTCTCCATCGGTGCCTTTCTCTTGATCGGTTTGGTGTGTATGACCTCTGCGGTGTACCTGCACTAGGTACACTTACCATATACACTTACACTCACGCTATAGACACGGGCATCTTGGTTGGATGCCTCCGTTGGAAAAGCCACATGGGCTGGGTTCGATGGTGGAGCTGAAAAATTTTAATCCCTCCTCTTCCTCTTCCTTCTCGGTTCATTTTTTACATACCTACTATAAGGCTGGTACACACATACCTATATTATATAGGAGGGTACATTAGTGTAAAGAAAAGAGGGAAAAAAACCTTGCCTAGAAAGCCATACCATGGGGTAGCATCGTAAAACCCACGGTCATAATATAGACAGGGGTGTTCGTTGTTGCTCGTATTTTAATTCACATTAACAGCTATTTTAACCCCACAAGCCATCCCAATCAAAAGTCACTTCTCAATTTCAACAAACACTACACAGAGATGGAGATGGCCTCTCTGGTTTTCCTTATTTGTACTATACCTCTTACCCTAACCTAGGAGGTTTCCAAAGGGTTGGGACCTACACCACGCTACTGTTGAGGTTAATTCTTAACTTTATTATTGTATAACATGGTTATAAGATGTTGTTTTGAAACGACTTAACTTAATACCTTAAGCAGGTAGGTAGTACACAAAGCCCACTGCGCCCCTCTCATTCAGCCGATGAAGTGAACTAAATTAGCGTACACTTAGGTAAAGAAGGCAAAAAAAGAAAGAAAGAGAAAAACCTTCATGTGGGAGGGATCTTTGTGAGCATCTCTGTGCTTTTAGGGCGTTTAAGATGCGTGATTCTTGGCCCAGGCCTTAAGGGGAGGGTTATGTAGTAAGGATCGTCAGGTACCCTACCAGGGGTCCCTGGTTATTTGATCTTCCGAGCTTATTTTCAGGGGGTCGTCTGTTCATCTTATTGGCTTGTCAGTCTGACGGCAACCGGTGGTGCCTTGCAGCTGCGTGTACGTACCTAAGCTAGCGTGCTTCTTTATGGCCCAAGCGTGTAAGTGCTGTAAGTGTAGGGTAAATGCTGTAAGTGTGTAAGTGAGCCCACGTAAACCCAACTTGGGGAATAGCCTCGACTCGAGTGACCTTCTACTTGGTCGCACAGCTGACAAGCTGGCCACGAGTTAATATGGTAATATAGTAGTATTCCGTCCTGCAAGAAAAGGCTAATGCCCCGGCTGCGCTACGTCTCATGCCTTGGGCTGTCCAATCATTTCCCATGTGCTCGACGACAAGGTTCTAGCCCATCCTGGTTCAGGACCAGGACCTTGTTCTTGTTTGTCTTCCTTCGCGGCTTTGCTCTGCCTCCCTCGGGTCCCTCCACCCCTGCTTTGTGCTCTTTTGGGTCTAAAATGGTGTGGTGCTCTTGAGCAATAAAGATCTCCAGAGATCCCCCGGTAATCTCTTTCAGGTCCTTTACCTACCTTACCCTCATAGCATCTCTCTTGCTTCCCGTAACCCTCTTCTACCCAAATCACTCCTTCATCGAGCAGTGCTCGCCAAGTACACCCTCCTTTTATTATTGCTGGTCCACTGCTCATTCCACTCATTCGAGAAGAGACGGAGAACGAAGGCTTGCCCTCATTAAGACCTTACGAGAGACTATACAACTCACGGTCCTTTTACAAGACAACAAAAAACAAGAATAAACCATCTGACACTTTTTTGAAGATATCCCATTCGGCTGAGCCTCTGAATTGTACATTGCTTATTTCCCTTCTATACCAAGTTAAAGAAGAAAAGAAGAAAGAAAAAGAATCATGAAGACCGCATCTTTCGCCGCTGCCCTTCTGGCTTCAGCTGTTGCTGCTCAGCCCCATGGCCATAACCATGCTCGCAACCACGCAAAGCGCGAGATGGTCACCACCTGGGAGTATGTTACCGAGACCGTGTCCGTCGTGATAGATGAGAGCACGACCGAGACCGTCTATCCTCCCAAGCCGGCTACCACTGAGCTTCAGGAGACGAGCAGCATCGCTCCCACTCCTCAGACCACCTTCGACTCACCTACGCCTACTATTGAGGCCGTGGTGTCTACCCCGACCACACCTACAACCTTCGCCACTAGCACCAGCATCCCGCCGGCGCCTACGACGGAGGCTGCCTCCACCACGTCTGCCCCTACTACTACTTATGTTGCTTCTACCACTTCTCAGGCTCTTTCAGTCAAGTCCGAGACGTCTTCCGCTGCCGGGGCTATTGCCTCGCTCGTGGGTGGCATCACCTCCAACATCCCCTTCGGTGTCAAGAAGACCGGTGACCTGACCTACTTCGACATCGGTCTCGGTTCTTGCGGGTACCCGGACGACGGCCTAGGTGAAACCGAGAACATCGTAGCCGTCTCGGTCCAGTTCTGGAACAGCATCAGCACCAAGACCAACGCCGGTATCAACCAGCCGCTCAACCCTCTATGCTTCCAGACCATCACCCTCGTCAACGAGGAGACTGGCGCCACCGCCACCGCCAAGATCCACGACTCGTGCCCCGAGTGTGCGCTCGACGACATTGATGGCAGCCCCCACCTCTTCATCGACCTGTTCGGCTCCACCGAGGCCGGTCGCCAGAAGATCAGCTGGTCGATCAACCAGAGCTAAAGCGGGAAAAGGTTTTGAGGGAGATAGAGACAGCACCAGCGACGTATTTTTATTTGGAGAAGAGAAGCGGATGGGCTTCCTGCTTTTTTCCTTTTACTTTTTTTTGGGTATACCTCACACAACAATTTAGAAGGAGGGGGAGAAGGGGACAACAAAACAACCTCATTTTGGTCGGCGCTCGGAAAATTACAACTTGGCACAAAGGGGGGAGGGAGGAAAAGGAGTTCATAAGAAACTCGGTTCTTCTCTTACCCGTACAATTCTCCTTCTCTTTTTCACGCACATAACGCATAACCCGGCAAATGATCTCTGGCAAATGGCAAGATACATAAAAGATCAGTTGACGTCGGGTTTTCCTCCCCTTCTTGATTTATTTAACGGGAAAAGGGGAGGATCTTCATGGGAACGCGGGGAACGAGTAACGCTTGGTACGAACGGACCTGGTTTATGACTCCCCCTTCCATGTAGTGATTCTTCCCCTTTTTTTTCAGGTTATGCCTCTTATACCGCGGGAATACTTAGATGAAGGAAAGATAGGAAGATGGGGAAGAGAGAGCATCAATCTTCAGCGTCGCTCTTCCTTCTTCTTTGGCTTTGTCTACAGGCCGGGGTTGGGTGGACTTTCAATTCTTGTATATACCTAAACTTAATTTCTAACGAAATACCTGGAATATTTATGAACAGTTTTGCTTGAACGCAACTATTTGACCGTTTCTTGACCTTTTGAAGTGATTATGATCGTGAAGTGTCATTTATGCGATGATTCCTTTTATTCATTCTATCTGATTCATTCATCGTATATGCTTTGGTCTTAAAAAAAAGAAACCTGGATACAATATAGCCCCCCTTTTTGCCGCCCTTTATAAGTCGCCGGTCTATAATACCAACTTTGAACACCGAGCTAAACCTTTTCCTCCCCCTCCCACCCCCCTTCCAATAGCCTGCTTGCACTGCCCTCTTCCGCCCTGTCACCTACAACAATGCGTACTTTATTTCGGAGTTACTAATCAACCAGCGCTTCCCGAGACTCCAAATTACGAGAAGGCGAAGGAGGGGAAGAGCAGGATGTTGGCCAATGGGGATATTTTCGTCTTAACCTGCCATCTCCTTGTTCCTGCATGGAACGACATCTACCTATACACACCTGCATACGCGATTCCGAGTGTTGGGGTACCACAAACCCCAACGGCAACCCTTTCCCTCTTTTCTCCTCAGGTAACTTAGGACGAGAGAGCAAGCCTCGTCAGATCACGCCATACAACTAACCGCCCCTACTTTACGTTCACTTGCGCTTATAGATTCCCCGTCCTGGTATGCATGTCCACCATCAGCTCGCTGACGTTGCCAGCGTCAAGAGACGAATATAGGTTCTTGCCCCCTTCGCCCCTCACCCCCTTTTACATTGAAATAGTACGACAAAGAAATCAGAATGATAATAGTGGGAAGAAATCGTAAAGGAGAGGTCTTAGGATAATGAGAAAGGAAAGAAGGAGAGTGGAGATTTTTATATAACATATCACACAAAATGCATACACATAGGTACTCTATTCATATAATACATGAAAAAGTACTATAAGTCAGGACCCCATTACAAGCTGACCTGGCTAACTTACTTCTACAATATGTTCTGCAATCAACTACAAGTTATACATTATGCCACCGACACGACAAACACCATCAGAGGACCAAACTCCCCCTATGTTTACCTTATGATTATAAATGCCTCCACCCCAGGTAGATAGACCTTGTGTTATTTTCCCTTATGTTATATAATAATATAGATAAAAAAAGAAAAAATACGAGGGTATCAAATTCTAGTATCGTCTATCTAGCTACTTTTTACTCTGCTGTTTAATACTCCTATCTCGATTTAGTCTCCTTCTCTTTCTATCCTCTCCTATGACCCTTATGATAACCATACCTTTCGAAGCCACAAACTTGCTGTTCTATCTAAGACTATATACCCTTATCCTCTTTTTTAGGACAACGAGTAGACTTTCTCCCCTCGACCCCCAACTCGCTCGCAAACCACAGCGGCCCCCTCTCGGGCGTGAGCCACGGCCCGCGCCCATCCTCCGCGCCGAGACAGGTGCCCTCGTGAAGCCACCACGGCACGGTTCCCGTTCCGTGCTGTGTGCTAGTCCCGGCCGCGGTTTGCTAATCAGCAGGAGTGGGAGGGTCTGCGGCGGCGAAGGTTCCTCCTACTTTTGCCGCGGTAAGAGGGTTACCCAGTCCTATGGCTGATAGCAGGCTGTCGTCCCAATCCCAGTCGAATTCCGTGGGTGCGTTTTGTTGCTGGGCGTAGTTGATACTGGAGGTGGAGGTGGAGGTGAAAGCGATCTGTTGCGTCTGCGGCGCGGGTGCATAGAAGGTAGAGGAGGAGGAAGAGTAGGCAGGGGGGTAGTTGTTATAAGAATAAGGGTAGTGCTGATCATGGAGAGGAGAGCGAGAAAGCGATACCGCTCTACGTCCTTCAGGAGGCTGCCATGTTCTATGGCACTGAGCGCAGCGGCATATATGGGGTGAGTTAGACATGATATGCCTGCAACAAAAACAAGTGCTTGTTCAATGAGAGATGGCGGGAGAGAGAGAACTAGTTCGTGCGAGCGCCTATATTTGAAGTTTAATGTGCTACCTAGTAGCAAGTTGAATAAAGTAAAGTTCTCGAGGAATATATGGGTTACTTAGTTATTGCGTACCTAAACTATATGATGGATAAACAACAAACCAATGTCGATATTGATGATTGATGCATATTCCAAGAGAAACCATATTGTTTACGTATTTTGTATCAAAAAGGGACAAGAAAGACAGAGAGGTAGAGAGAAAAGGTGCTCTATGCTCTATTCATAAGCTTTCCCTACGAGGACCAGGACACACTCAACCAGACAGAGAATAAGGAAGGTGTATATGTGTATATATCTAATCTGGGTTAAGCACACAAGTGTGATATATATCCTCTTTACGTGTGGAAGTGGTCATGTGCCTCGCATGAGAAAGAAAGGCAGGTGTTATAAAACCTTCCATAATAGTTTAGTCGCGGAGGCATACTGAAAGTCAAACTAGGAAAATGCTTTGCAGTTAATAACAATAACAAAATAGGGGTCAACTAAACTTCTCCGCATCCCACCACCTATTCACCCACACACGCATGTCTATCCCCCAAACTTAGCAAAGACGTAACCTATATTAAAACCCAAGTAGTTATACCTATAAGCATATTTTCTGATTCTAGAAGCAAGCCCTGACTCTAGCATTGTCTCATTGCTCCCCCTTTTCTCCGTCTACTCTCCTTTCCACTCTACCATAAAATACGCACAGTGAGCAACCAGCCTCTCGTGATATAACACATACTCGCCATTCCATTCTTAATCCAAGCTTAGGGTATCACTCCCAAAAAAAAAGAGCTTTCTTCAACAAACCCACTCCCATTTTCCGAGAAACCTCCCGTTAAAAAGGCCCCAAGGTACCAATATTTATCCAACCCTTTCCCAAAGACCCTTTGTCCTAATACCCCTTAACACCCCCTTCCCTTGCGAACTCCATAACCATATTTTCTTATCTTCAAGCACGATCTATGGCTATAATAACCATCGCTTTCCCACTTCCCCTGTCCTTCCGCTAGAGACCCATCGTCTCTTCCCTCCACAAAATCAACCCAAGCCCTACCGACCCAAGCTTAGCAGACCCTCAATATATTTATGCGTATCCACCCCAATCCCCTGCGCAAGGCGACTAGCGCCATCGGCCCAGCCCGTCCCCTCAGCGTACGAGCTGCTGATACCCCGGAGGTGCTCGCCCGCGCGGCGGATGAGGAAGATCTCGTTCCCGACTTTGGGCTTCGGCGGAGACTGGCCCGCCTGTTGATCGGGTCCGTTCGACGAATTCACGCTACCCGCTGATATGCTCGCCTGGAGATTCGGGATCGTGCCTTGGCCATCAACCATTTCTGATAGGTGCTCGGATGCCGAGTTAGAGTCATCCGAGCCGCTGTGTCCGCGAGAGGACACCGGGGGAGCTCTCTCCATGATACGCGTCCAGACGATCCACCAACCGCGACTAGTCTTACAAGTTCGCTCGAGATTGGTGTAGTCGGTTAGCGTCGCAATGTAAGTGTTGAGGATCTGGTTGTGAGTGTTAATCGCCTCAGCTCGGGACCATACAGGTCGCGGGTTCTCTTTAAGCATTTCCAGAGGAGTAGGGATGTTGGGTATCGTGGAGTGGATGGTCATAGCCTTCGGATCCCAGACGAGGTCAAAGATATGAGAAGATATGGTACTGGTGTCTGGTTTCCCAGGGCGATAGGCAGTAGATGCGGTCAGGGGTTTCCGTAGCGGTGCGAGTTGGTTGTGAAGGGACTTATATAGTGAATCCCAGGCCAGCGAGTCGGTCCTGTTCTGGAATATAAAGGTGTAAATAAATGGCTTGTTGACATATACTACAACTCGCATTTTGGTGGTCTTGTTGCGGTCTTGGCTGTCAAATCGCGAGTTCGGATCCATCGAGTCCCTGTGACCAGATTTAGTGGTCGTAAGCTCCTTCTGTTGACTACCCAGATCCTGTGTGAACTCGGCCTCGGGTCGGTTGCCATGTTCAAGCTCCACTGTTAGAGTCCGGAGTAACACCCGAGAATTATATTCTGTGTCATCGGAGGCGCAATCAGACTGTTCTCTACTCTCTTCTTGTTCGCTGCCAGCGCCTATTTCCTCCACGTCTCCCAAGAGACCGATAAGATAGTGGCCCGAATCATGGCGAGGGGTCTTTGAAGCACGGCGTGAGCCACTGACACGGGAATCCCGCCTCTCCGTGTCTCCCACGTTGTCGGCGCCCCCAGAACCGCCTAATGTCCAATGGGTACCATATCCCATTTTAAAGTAGCTCATCAACCTGTTCATCCCGCCCTCATCGACCACGTCACCTACTTGGTCGGGGATGGTTTGATCGGGTGCGACGGCCTTTGGTTCGGCTTGTGCGGGAGACTCCTCTTGGCTGTTTGACTGATTTGTACTAGTAGGCTCGGCTGGGTTAACCGGCTGTTTAGACAGGGTACTTTTATCCTTAATATCAGTGGTTGACTTCGTATGCTTCCTTGCCTGACGCGTGGACGTGGGGCTATCTTTCACCCCGTATGCATTCTCGCCCCAGGTGTATAGGTCTTCCATCCAGTATGTAACATCGCGTAGGGACCTTTTCGAAAGAGCACCGACGCCCAGGAATATGGCGCCGTCTTCCGCCCCGGGTTCCTCCCCGGTGCCGAGCCACTTAGGGTCGTTTTCGTCTGGGTTCTTATCCTTAGCAGGATCCGCATCTGAGTCAGGACCAGACTCCCCAAACTTGGAGACAATCAAGTCAGACAAGCCCTCGACTCTATCTACAAAGCCCTCTAGAACTTCCCTCTCGCCGCTCCCGCGGTCCTCCTCGCCTACTCCTACTCCGAGCTCTCCACAGGCGGCGATTTTGATACCTCCGAATACGTTGCTGGCGGGATTGCCGTGGAGCATAACATCCCATGTGGACAAATAGAGGTCCCAGTATCGACTTAATATACTTATGAATCTCTGGCGTTTCGATTTAACAAATAGGGCACTTAGGGATGCGGAATGATGAAGCAGGAAAATAGAGTGTGCACGCAGCAGATCCTGCATCAACAGCACGGCCGGCTTCATCTCTCGTGACGAGTATTCAACATTCTCGGATTGTTCGTCTTTAGATGGGGGAGCCCCAAGCCTCGGAGGGAGGGGTATCTTGGTGAGGTCGATAGACTGGATGGCCATAGGACAGCATAGCATTAGTCAATGATCAGCCGTAGCCAAGCTAAGACGCCGATATTTGGTTCACCTACAGCTAAGATCCACCAGCCGGGCTCCAACTCATGAAGGACGACACGGCTCTTCTCCGTCTCGATAGTGTCAACTGCCTTGCCATCAGAGAAGCCGCGGCTAAACTCAACCATACCCTGAGCCAGACCGATCTGTCTTAATCGTTCGTTCTTCTCGTCCTGGGAGATGTGATCGGTGGGCTTGCCGCGCGAGCGGTGACGCCGCCTCTTGGATTGGGTGCTGACGGAGGCATAGTAGACGATCTGGTCGTCAATGGTGTCGTCGGTTAAGCCCAGTGAGGGGTTGAAGATGGTCAAGAAGCCCAGCTGCGCGGGTACGACGGTTGACGGGGGAGGAGAAGCTGGCATGGCCATTGGAGTAATATGATAGGACTTTAGGTGAGATTATATAACATAGGATACCAGACACACTCCTGCGAGATCTAATAAGAACGAGCACTTTGGTCGGGAAACGGGCTACAGGAGAGTAGGTAAATAAACCTGTCTCATTATCTAGGTAGAGTACGGTAGATGTTGTAGATAGGTCCGGATTGACGAAAACGAAACATGCCTCGAGCTGTCTTCAAACAACGTGACCCGCGTCAAGGTCGGAAGCTTTTGATTTTTTTTTTCTCTCTTTTCTATTTGGTCCGTAATTTGAACATGTGTATGTATATACAAGTTTTGATGGTTGAAGAGGGGAAAGAAGAACAAGAAGAAGAAGGCGGTGATATAAGTTTATTAGTGTTTAGTGTTAAAAAAGATCAGAAGCAAAACCCAACCAGCATGGACATTTATCGATTTGGCATGTTAGCTAATGATGGATAAGGTCAAATCAGTGACGGAGCCCCACGTCATCGGAGGAACAATGCCAAGACAAAAAAAGGGTAGGTATGTACAGCAGCTACCTACTTTTTGGGGGGACACCAGCAAGAAGGGAAAGAAGAGAGGCAGGTGGGGCTTTTTATCGTTTCGTAGGTGCTACAATACCTAACCTTAACATCACGATCTACCTCTACTTTCAACAATAACCATGATCCTGAAAATTAGTGTATATCCAATTAACTTAACTTACATAACTTCCTTAGTTTCCTGACTTCTATGTTAGGTATACAAAGTACGAATATACTAAATACTCAGTATTCTATGAACACAGTTCAATAAATTGATACTATTGGTTATATCAACCTATAAAACATACAACATATACATAGCTGTACCTGTGTAGATAGGTAGCTGTCAATATATCAACCCTTGCACTACCCCTACCCCCTGGGTAAGGGGGGAAGGGTGGCAGACGACCAACAGACGGCTGGCTGGACTGAACCTACCGAAACTCAGGTTAAGAAACCAGTGTATAACACACACCTAGTATAACACTACTTACATAGCTCACGTGGGTAGTATGTGCATCCTCTAAGGTCTGTCTACAGCATTATAATTCTACAAAGCCTTAAGCACTAACATTCAAAACTGGATAACGCTGTATAAGCGTAGAGAAAAAAAAAAAGAACCCTGAGTTCCACTTCCACTTCCACTTCCACAACGTCCGGTGGTAAGTTAAACTCTCCAGCTGCCAGCCCTTCCCTTCCCTTCCCCCCATCCCCGTCCCGAGCTGGCCATTCCCTACTAGGTAGTTAAAGGCACCTTTAACTCCGTAACTCTAATAAAAATATTCCTTGACACAGACCTAGTCAGGGTTCAGTCAGGGTCGGGTCAGGTTCAAGTTCAGGTCGGTCGTCCGGCTGGGCAGCTCATGCCGTAATTTCGCCCATCTTTTTTCTTCTCTTTCTATAACTGTTATTACCAATAAAAAAACATAGTATATATGAGTTCAAGTTTAGACTAGAAATGAAATAGAAGAGTAATTGCTAAGTATAACACCAGAAAGAAGAAGAAAGAAAAAAACCCCAATCAAGAGTACCAAAAAAAATTATGGTCTTAGTAGATAGTCAATTAACTATTGATGTTCCTCTCTAAACCGCCGAAAAAATAAGGAAGCAGTAAATAAACGAACTCGGCAGCCTCGTTAACAAAGTAACCTGGTCATAAAATAAATTTCCACCTCCCCAAAAGACTTGAAAAAATTTCCCCAGTCCAGCTGTTCCCAAAATCTTCTGGATGCTCTTTTGTTGTTGTGAATTGTGGTTTTGTTTTGGTTGTTTTTGGTTTGGTTGCTCCGAAAAAAAGCTCTTGGGCATATTTACACCAGGTTAGAATTTGGATACAGGGTAGGTTGGTGGTTAGACAAAAAGCATCCCTCTCATGACGCCTCCTAATGCTAGTCGACGCGCGTAACACGCCTACTTCGTAAAACAACGGCCTGGGTTTGGTACAAGATTTGGAAATAGCGGCGGGGAAGGAGGAGTGGCAGCCCTTATGCTGCTCACTACTACTCATAAAGAATATGGTGGTGTCAGGTATACCCAACAGGCCGTTCCATTGAAAAAACCCTCCCCAAAAAATTTCCCACGACCGACATCCTCTAGCGGATGCGGATCAAAGCAAAATAAAAACAACTCCGGCCCCTTTTGTCATAATTGTATCCCGGTATGAACAGACGCCTGGGCAAAAAGCCCAGCTAGAAAAACCCCCTCTCCTCCAGCGGCTTGACCGACGCCTAGTGATCATAGCCTGCACCACGTTGCCATGGACTATTGGCTTGTTAGTATAGATAGTACTTTCAAATATGGAGAAATGCGTGCTTACCTGGCGTTATTCTGAGCTCTGTACGCGGCAGGACTCGGGTTGTTTTGTGACCGGTAGGTCGACGCCTGAGAACCTCCGTAAGGACTAGGGGCTCGCGGAGGACCGCTGTTGGCCGGGAATAGGGGTACCGCCGGGTCCACGGGGGACTGAGGTCGGTTGAAGTTGCGAGGCTGCGCACCGACCGGAGAAGCTCCGGGAACGGCCAAGTTCGTCGACGTGTTTGTCCGACGGCGCATAGATTCGGAGGAGATCGACTCGTTGTCATCGTCGAGGTCAAGGCCAGGTTTATATCCTGCCTTGTCACCACGCGCAGTAGCGGCGAGAGCATCTAGCTCGGTCGTTCCGGTAAGCTGAGACTGCGACTTCATAAATGAAGTTCGGTCATCGGCCATAAACTGGTACCGACCATCGGGGTTCTTTCGGTAGAAGACTAGAGCAGTCGAGATAATCACCATGATGAGAAGAATGGTTGCGAAGATAGCGTTAAGGAAAAACAAGATGAGACCAATGACACCGTTTACTAGAGGAGGCTGGCTGAAAACATCCGAGAAGATCAAAAGGAAAATAGCGTTGATGAAGTTGACGGCGCAGATGGCAATGTTGAACGAGTTGGTGCTCTTGTCCATCCATGGCCGGAGCACACTGGCGGCAATGAGGGCGATGGCTTCGATGAGTAGGAATCCGATAGCTTGGGCAGTTCCGCTACCCTGAGCAAAAGCAATGAACATGGACTTAACCAAAGTGTATCCTAGAACCGGGATAACGAAGTAGTATGCCGAAGCTCTGAATTGGACGTAGAGGAAGCCCCATTTATTGAGAGCCTGGGGATCCGAGAACAGGATATAGGCGGGGTTTCGGTGCATGGCAACTGAGCGACGGGCAATGCGAATCACTTTGGAGGCGGCCCAACCTAAGGTGATGGTCATTCCAGCAATAAAGAATACAGCCAATACGACTTCAGCAGGCGAGTCGACCTGAGTAAACTCCCACAGACAAAGGATAGACATTTGCGGGTAACCGATGAGGGTCAGACGGAAAAGAATTCCCTTCAAGACAGTCAACCACCCGTTGCGGAACTCGAGGAAAGTATCACTCTTCATCCATCTTTGCTTCGCAGCCAACTCGCACCAGCCCTTGAACGCGGCAACACCAAGAATAGTGAAAAGGACGAGGAGACAGAAGAAGACCAGGCCGGTCATGAACAAGTTTGTCGTTTCTATGCCAGCCTTGAAGGCGACACGCTGAATACCATATACCAAGTAACTGCCAGAGCCCGTCATAATGTTGGCGCGCTTAGCGAGGTGCCCAACAGCTCGAGGAATGAGAGCAGCTGATCGCCGGTACATGTTTACAGCCGCTTCCGGGAAAACATCGAGGGCACGCTTCTCAACCTGTACGGAGACTGTCGTCAAAGAGTCAAAGATAGTCGAAGGGGTGCCTCCGGTAGCACGCTGGTACCAGGTGAAGATATCCTGCATGAAATCGACGTTGATGATGCCCATCGACCACTGGAAATCCTGGGTCCAGGATTGAACGACCGGAGGAAGGTGGATAGCAGTGAGACCGAGCATAGCCTGGGCTTGGAAGAAACCAAAGAGCGACAGAGCCCCAGACGCGATGTGAGCAGCAGCATTCGAATGTCCTAGCCCGTTAATAACAGCCGAAGAGCAGAGGACGAGACCGGCAACGATAGCAAGAGCCCACTTGACACCGATGAGGTCGACAGTCTTTCCATTGGAAATGTCAGCCTCAACACAAGCGACACTCTTGCCCGTCTCCGTCATGTTCAAAAACACACGGACGGTGGCGTCCAAGTCAGGGAAGTTGTAGGCAATCCCGGGGATCTGAGAAGCGGCAGCCTCACCAACATCCAAGTTGAAAGTCAATGGGATCTTGCCAGCCGTCATGGGGCACAGACCAGCGAGGCCGACAGTACATGGGTCGATGGTGGTTCGGATGATCTGGTAACCGTAGGCGGATATAGCGATGTCGAAGACGACACTGCCTTCGACGGACGAGGTCGCGACGATGTCGAGGGCGGCCGAACTGTTGCTGGGGGTGTAAACGACCTTGAACAAACTGGCCGTGAACATGGAGTCTTCCTGACATGTGTTCAGGGAACTAGATGAGAGCAACGCCTCACCAGCGACGCTGGTGATGGCTGCCGAGAAGGCAGAGAGCAATAACGCGGGTCGTAACGTCGAGAACCACATGGTCGCGAATCTTTGCGTGGTATGGTGGTAGTAGCGATTAATTACAAGCAGGAGTGGTGGTTGGTTAGTATCCTTCCTCGCGAGAGTAGGGGGAGTTTCGGTCGATTGTCGTGGTTCGACCAATATGCCCCCTTGTTGAAGAAGTTCGGAGGGTTGAAAGGAGTCGAACAATCAATTACATGCGGGAGAAAGGCTGGATTGTAGTAGACAGACAAAGCAACTACAAGAAATTAATGATCTCCTCAAATCCAAGTTGCCTCCCTTATTATCGGTCGGGTTTTCCTTTGCTCTTTTTTAGATCCTTTCCCTTTTCTTTTCTTTTTATCGTCGGCAGGGGATTTAGTAGCGAAGGTCGTCTGTCAACTTGTTCATCCGGCGGCCTGTAAACTTGGGCGCGTCTCCCGCTTTCTCTCTTCCTTCTTTTGAATTTTTTTATTCCTATGATAGCGAGCGTGGATGGCGATGCTAATATGTCACCAACAAGTAAAGAGGTCGAATTAAAATAAAAGCGAAACTCGTAAATGACCCCAAAGTCGAGGCCGATGCCTAAAGGGGGGGAAGCACGAAAGAAAGCAGAACCCGTTCCCGGAATGGGTTTGCTGTAAGTCTGGTGCAGTCGGTCGACGATGGGGGAGTGAAAGAGTCGAGTATGTGGAAATAGTGGAGAGATTGAAGAGAGATATGAGTGAGCGACAGGATGGTAGGTTTGGTACAAGAAAAAAAAATACAAAAAATAAAAAATAAAAAAAGAACGAGAGAGAGTTTAGAGAGAGGGTGGGAGGAGATTGGTGGGCTTTGGCTAAGGTTTCGGGTTATTGGAGGTCAGAAGGTGAACGAGCGAACACAAGGAACACAACGCGAGTGTGCCGGCGAAGGAGGGCAGCCAGGGCAGCCAGGGCGGTTGCAATTGGGAAAGGAGATGGTCCCAAACTGGCCAAGCTGGGATCAGTGTGCAGAGGGACTGGGGGGCAGGGGGACAGGGGTGGTCGGGTGGATACCCCTGGAATCGCCCACTAGCCTTGACCTGCACGAGGGAATGAAGCAGCAAATTACGCGTATACAAAACCGCCGATACTTTGCCTGGGCCCATATGCGCCGTACCACACTTATTTCGCTTGGCAGAAATTGTTAATAAAGCATCCGCTGACCCTCCATTTCCCCCGCACAGCGCTGGTAGTGTCTAATCTTGCCGGGAAGCATGCAGTCGTATAGATACATCCTGCTCCCTAAGTCTTCAAGTCTCCTGTTCTCGTCTTGCTACCACACTTATTTGACTGTTTTAGGTATCGGTTGACTGCACAATTGAATAATTCATTGCCCATTGCCATTCCGAGTGCAGCTGGGTAAGAACAAAACAGTAGATAAAACCGGTTCGGTGTTGAATGAATGAATACAATTGCATCATCGAGCATCATCATCTAATTTTTTTTTTTGCTTCTTTTCGTTCCTCTTTTGTTTTCCCTTCTCATCCTTTCCTATTCTTTATATTTTTCCTCTTTCTCTCTACATCGTGTGTTTCTAAATCACGACCAGCGCTGTGTCCGCACTCTGTAGATCAGTCAGTGCTTGTTCCCTCTCTCTCTCCTCCACTCCCCCTTCCATCATCTATTGAATTAACATGGAAATCGAAACACGATACGACTCGCTAATGGTATATATCCGGGGTTCCGTTCTTTAAATCTACACTAGTTACCTAGTTATATTTTCTACGTTCTTGTGATTTGCTTTTTTGCTGTATACAAGTACGTATAAGCACACACCAAAGCACTTACACACAAACACAACATTTCTTGCGCTTCTGCGTCTGCGACATTGCGTGTTTTGGCGCGGGTCGGTGGATCACCAATTGGTAAGAGAACGGCCTCTGCACTGCCACCCTCCGGCCAAGTCGCAAGGGACGGCAAAAAGACGGGGACTGTCCTCTTCCATCGATCAATCAAATCTCTTTATTCTCCTCTCGTTTTCGCACTTCTCCTCCCCATCGTGTACAGATTACCTACATTATATCTTGCGCGCGAAATAGTTAAATGATCCTTCCATCTCAAATCTCACTTGCGACTAGCAGAGGCGCAGAGGTGTTAGAAGAAGACGTGGACTCGTATCAGTTTCTGCTCTAGGCCTGCTGGGCAGCATCTTGGTGACTCTTGGTGATCTTGGTGAAGGCTTGGGAAGCACTACATACTAACTTTTACCTATTACCTAGGTAATCAATACATATCTACCTAAACTAACATACCTAACATTACCTAAACTCCCCTAAACTCCTTGAGTAAGCCCCCCTAGGTTAGCTCCTCTCGTATCTCGTATTTATTTCAAGTTAAAGCACCATTTTTCGCCTTCGCCTTCGTTCGGAGGTACTTAAATGAGACCTTCTTTTATTTTTCGTACTGACTGCGATTATGTCGCAGTTTAATATTGCCGCTCATATTTATTTTTGTCATTTGTCGTCGTTAGTGTCAAATTCCATCTATATTCAGTTGCCTATAGTTTCAGCCATTGGCTGAGAAGAAACGTAATGTGGAAAGAAAAAAACCTCCAAAAAAAATTCGACTGGGCCAAAGAACAAAAGATCCCCTTTTTCCCCAGCCCGGCGCTAAATTCTTTTCCAACTGAACTCAATTGAATTCCAACCAGTCCAATAGTAAATTACCTCCGTCTGACATGGCATCTTCTTCAATATGCCCAAAACGGGAAGCTTCGTTAACGATGATAGTTCTCCTCCCCCCCCCCCCCCTTTTTGTATACTTTTGAAGTTCTATGTAACCCATAGTACTATGATACCTACATAATTGCTGAAGAAGATTAAAACCAAGGAAAGAGAGGGTGTGATCTGTGAATACAGACCATAGCAATCGATTTTCCACTTGTTGATCGCTTTTCTAGCAAACCCGCTCATGCTGCAGTATGCCGTCATCGCCTGCATCCTTGGGTTAAACGCGCCACCAGCTCGCACGACATACCCAACTACTTACATGATGGAACCAGACCGACTTTACCTGTTCTCCAGCTATCTGTCAATTGACTGACGTATTACGGGGCAACCCAGATGCTTGGAATCCCACAACCCACAAACTAGATACTATCTCCAGTAATGTTTTTTAACCTAGTATACAAGTGAAATGAAGAGGTTGGTATTGCAGTTTTGCATATTTACTTACTAGAGTATTAGGTAGTGTATAATCTTGGCTTGCCACGTGCCAGTTACATTACATACGTAACTTACACTGTTATTATTGCCCGCCTCTCTATTTTCTTTCTTCCCCAGCTTTCTGTATGATGATATCTCAGGAACGAAACGAGTGATCCTCCCGTCGCACCGCACGAGCAAAGAATGTAGGTAGTACCTAACGGGGTAATCTGTGAACCACAAGCCTTTCGGCACTTTTGAATGTAAATCCTTCCCCTCCCCTCCCCTGTTACGGCAGAGCAATCAATTACCATCAATCAGCAGTCATACGCTTGATGAGCCTACGGGGACATTCTGGACCCAAAACGCACTCGGGCGGCACAAATCAATTTCGATATACCGATGCCCTTGTTCTATTGTAAGAAAGCTCTTGGCCCGGGCATCGTTCGCACATTATATCGAAGGGGGTCAAACAATCAACCGATCACTTATATATAGCAACGTCGAAGCACGGCTGTTGGTATATCCTTATATCTAACACCGAAAAGCCCGACCCTTTTTATTTTACTTTTTTGCCTCTCCCCTATTATATCAAGTTGTGTCCACTGTCTCATTTGTTTGCATATTCTTTATGAATCATTCGAGCATTCATTCGCATGGGGATTATCCTCCCATGCCAAAATATACAGAGGTATCGTAAAATGTTTCCCAAACAGGTATCTATCTTCATTTGGCAATTCAAATGCCAGCTGATCCCTTATCTTACATTATCCTGCAACATCAAGAACGCCATGCCCTTGAAAACATAGATTAATCGAATAGCTGAAATCATTCCTTTCCCATCATTCTACATTGCCTCTATGTGAATATACGGAAGGAAAAGAAAAGAACAGAAAAGAACAGAGGAAACCATAAAGCTCGTACTCGTGATCGTGATATTGGATTTCCCATCTTCGGTATTCTCCAGTCCCCACGCCTCAACCCCAGCTAGAACGTTTGCCACTCGGTAAGCCAAGGCTTGTTACCTTGGGAATAGTCGATACCGTGTTTATAGGAACCCGTAAGCTCCTCCTCGTCGACACCGCAGTGGGTCTGGCCGTCCCGGCCGTCGAACCAGCCGAGACCATAGGTCTTGCCGATCTCCTCCAGTCGGGTACGCATTTGCACACTATCAAACTTCGTTGTACCCACGAAGTCGTATAACATCTTGCTCTGGTGCATGAATGCAAGGACACTTGCGATAGTATTTGGCTGCCGTGGTAGAAAGGGATGCCGCCGTCGCACGAATACGGTGGTTGCTACCACGAACAGATATAACAAGATAAAGATAGTTAGCACAAGCGTTACCACGAATGACCGCACCGTCTCGGACCCTGATCCAAGACCTTCATCGATATAGTCATCATCCACTTGTACGATTTCTAGGAAATCCTTGCCCTCAACAGCAGCAAGACCCGTCGCGAAGATGGTAAGCCCTTCCACCATAACGGTACCCCATCCAACAAGAAATACCATCCAGTGTCGATTAAGAAGAGCCCGGAACGCTACAATAGCGAAAGGCATGGCTGTGTAGTCGAGAGTGAGTGTCTTGGCCGGGGCATGGCGTTTTGACAGGATATAATATGGCTCCATCATACGTATACCTGTTTCTAGACTGCCCCAGCTCAATTTGATACAGACAGCAAGCGCAGTGACAGCCCAAGGAGCCTTCTGTGTAACTACCCCAGCAGGCGTGAATAGGAAGATAGGTATAAAGGCGAGAAATAAAAGTATAAAGATGATGAATGGTATACATCCAGCGGCTCGAAGCATTAGAGGATGTGGATTCTCCGATAAGTGTGTTTCCTTATACCGATCGCTCTCCCGGCTACTAACGGGAGACGAGTCATCAGGAGCTAAGGACGAGTTTCGCAACACATAACGGTGGTGTTTCAGCCTATTGTGAATATCCTTGGGTTTTGCTACGTCCATATCCTTGAAATCCATCATGATATGGCTTACTACAGCCATGGATGCCAGTCCAGCGATTCCTTTCACATCTGCTAGCAAACCAGAACGCCTGGTATTTAACAGGTAAAAAAGGATACATCCTAAAATTGCAATGGTGAAAAACGTGGCTGTCAGCATCCTGGAGAGTGTAGCACTGACAGTAACGAATTTTTCGATATCCGGATTCTGTAGCCTAGCATCTTGGTTAGGACCGAGAACTAGAACGGCAGCCCCAAGCGTAGGAACTAAGGAAACAGCAAGCAATGTTGCCACAGACGAAACAGCAACTGCATAGTGTTTTCTATGTAGAGCTGCCATGGGTCTCATAAAGTTGAACAGGGTAACGTAATCAACGTTTAAAGACTCAGCAGCGAGTGCGCCACCCTCTTTCGATAGCTGATAGAATGCTTCCAGTCGCCTGACTTCGAAATCCGTGTTCTGCCATAGTACACCATATGTGACGGCGATGATTGTCGGTACATATTTGAAGATGAAGTAGTAGCCAGGATCGACTTCTGTGGGGTCGCGAAAACTGATAAGGGGCTCATTAACAGACCTCTGGTAAAGAACTTCTTGGCAGATGGCGAGGACGATAGATAGGAGTATTATGCCTATAAGGTAAGGCCATCTCATGAAGAAAGGTTTCCAGTCTGGCTGTGGGTAGAACACCTGAGTCTGGGTCGCCGGCGCGGGCATTTGCGAATGGCGTATCATGGTGGGATCCATTCCAGCTGGGGTTGGTCCAACCATGGTACTTAGGTCGACGTCGGCCGGCTCTTCCATGACAACCTCGATAACTTCACCCCGTTTATTGGCCTCTTGCTGACCCAGATCCCTCCATTCCGTTCTTAAATTAGACCTTCTTGCCCCTCTCATCGAAAAGGACCGACTGAAGCTCCGGTTGACGGAAGGACTGTTCGCTAAAAGCTGTTCACCCTTAATAACAGTGTTAGGACTCACTGCAGATATAATTTGTTAGTAAAGAAGTTCATTTATTCCGAGTTACTCAGCGTAGGGCTTAGATTAGGCAAGCCATTATAGGGAGCAATTAAGGAGAACTTACTTCCTTCTCCCAAGCCACCCGTCAGCCTGCCGTTAGCTTCCTGTACTTGCAGCGACTTGAGAAATTCGTGATCTTCCTGGACCCCCAATGGACCTGCGAAAGAGGTTACATCAAAAGCTGGGGTAGAAGCGTCGTGTGATGTTACGGGCTGATATGAGGCGGGCCGTGCAGGTGGCGATGCTGCGCGGAGTAGCGACATGTCGATGCTCTCATCCTCATGAATCGTCGCTTGAGCTCTCGAGCGGAAGCTCCTTAATTGCCCAAAACCCGATGTATTAGTACTCGGGGGGGATACGGGCTGGTATCGGCCCCCACGAGGTGCCATAAACGACGGTGCAGACCATGAAGCCCTGTTTCCATATGTGCCCTCTTCAGGCGCAACGCCTAGAGGCGGGGATTCGTGGTATGTGGACTGGAGCGACACAAGGGACTCTCGACCCCTGAGGTAGGAAGATGCGTCGTCATACGGGTTGTCTGATAGGCTAGATACTTGGTGGCTCAAGTGGTGACTAGCTCGCCGCTCATGTTGTGTGATCGGAGGTTGATAGTTGTAGGCCATGGTTGCAGTAGCATGATGGCACAGGTGTGAGGAGAAGTTCTAGATACCTAGGTGTTATAATAACGGATGGCGTGTGTGTATGTATATATATGTATGCGCGAGTATATCTAGGTATGATATTTCCTTTGATCCTAGCCTAGGTTCAATGAGGGTCTATATCGAGGCTATAGGTGGGTAAGTAGGGAATTTGCACATTCTGGCGTGTGTCATGTGCAATGGTAGAATATGTTGCTCGAGAGATATATCTATAGACTAGACGGCTGGTTCCGGCTGGGTTCCAATCTCTTGCGATGTTTTGACTAAGAGGTAGCGATGAAGTGTCCTAGAAGATCAGGGTAGACAGGATTTCGAATTGACTTTGAACTTCATAAACAAAGTAAACAAGAGAAAGTTAGGATGAACGAAGGAATTGAGTGGCAAGTTAGGACGATCCAAAGGTGCAGCTGTATGTAGGTATTAGAGGATTCTCGGGACCGGTACTTTGGTACTTTTTTTTTTTCCTTTTCCAGCCCACCTAGCGAGGGAGAAAGAGAGGGGAGGTGCGGGACGCTTCAGCTCGGCGTGGAAGATGCAATGCAGCTGAGCTCCTTCCTGCTCGCTAATCCATGTAATGCATGACCATCCCAAGGGTAGAGGCCTACCTAGCAGCCTAGGTATACACTTTTGGAAAGTCTGGGGTGCTTGGTGGGCGCGTGCCTTCCTATGAATGGATTAGGTATAAGCGATAATGAAGGAAGTTTCGCCGCATCTGAAGCCACATCTGAAGCCGCGACTTCCCATGTGTCCAATTGACAGGCATGTTCGGTCAGCGTGATTGCATCAACTATTACTAGTAGGTTAGTATTGGAAGCACTTACTAGCTTCGGGTGCTTGAACGGGGCGCTACCTACTTCTAAATCCAATAACCTCTTACTTGGCTACCTACATGATACAAGCCATCTTTCGTTATATTTAATTATGTGTTGTCCTCGTACCCATCCTCATCCTCATCCCCATCCCCATCCCCCCCTTCATCATGTCGTGTCACAACAGCAAACAGCAACTCATATCTAGCAATTGGCTACGCTGGCAACGTTGAGGTTCCTAAGATGAGCATGAGTCTATTTGCTAGTTCCCGTCCTCACCTCGCGGGTGTTACCAATTTGAACTATCGGAACCAACTAACAGTTAACGTGGATGACGGAACTGCCTAATCATCACATATTACTCCCGAAACCTCGAATGCGCTCAACTTGGTTTAGTTAATCAACTAGGACTGCGCACATATAACTAACACGCAGCTGGCTCGACCGGCTTTTATCGCACACTTCACTCATAATTCTCGCCGAAATGATACGATCCAGCTGGTTGGTAGAGGTAGGCTCCATACTATTGGAAAGGGAGAAATACGCAGAAGTGAGAAGGTCTTACGATAATTCCCACCAGCCTTTCCGATAGGGAGCCTGTGTGATGTTATTTTACGTGTGCTTCGCTCTTCCGTTCCTCGGACCGAGAAGCGTGTTTCTTGTTCATATTCTCGCTCTAGCTCTGAAGGCAGTAAACGGCCTTCTAAAACGCCATGTCATCACAAGTCATTAGAGACGTGGTAGGTTGATTGGTCATGACAAAGAAATAGTTCATTAGTTGTCACTACTGGTTTGTGCCATGAGACGGTGAGCTTTCTTTCCCCTCTTCGCCTGTATCGTGATTCTGGTTCAATCATACCCCCCATCTGTCCTTCTTCGCTGCCTTTGTTTACTTACTGGCTATGGAGTAAATGTATTGGGCTCCATAGCTAAACATCTATCTCACGTACCGCTGCCGCCGTCTTCACGATGAGCTCTGTGGCTTGGTCGGAAGAGGAAACCCGGTACTTCCGAGCCCTTCTCTCCTGGGACCCAAGTAAAGCTATCGATGACAGCACCGGAATGCCCCCTGCTCTATATGAGAAGCCTCCAGTGGGAGAGTTTAGGGTTCTCATCGTGGGAGCCAAGGGATGTGGAAAGACGTCCCTCCTCACAAGGGTAGGTGATGAAAGTTACATACCTCTTCTTAATCATCTAATTTAACAAATAACGACTCCAGTTCCGCCACGGGACGTTTCCCCATCGCGTCGAGCATGAAAATGGTTGCCGTCATCGGATACTTGTGGACACTCAGCCCTATGTCCTCGATATTCTCGAATTTCCCTCGGAGCGCCTCTCTGGTAACACCGAAGCTGATACTGGCTCGCAATCAGCTGCCTCCCTTGCCCAGGCCGTGCGTATCACTGACGCTGCCATCCTGGTCTACGACGTCCGGCAGCGCGATACCTTCGCCCTGCTCCAAAGCTTGCATGATGTGATCTACCACGAGCTTACCACGCCAGGTTTCCAGAAGAAGCGCGACTACGCGCTCGCCCTTGTTGGCACCAAATGTGACAACAGCGGTGACGAGCGCGATGTTTCCTGGGCCGAGGGCTATAAGCTTTCACAGGGGTTCCGGGTCCGCGGCACCTTCGTTGAGGCTTCAGCGCGGACAGGAGAGAACGTTGATGGTGTGTTCGCGCAGCTGGGGAGAGAATTGGTCCGGCTGCGACGACTGCGGCATGCGGCGGTAGATATGGATAGTCTTCTGACTATAGAGACAACCGGAGCCACGGAAGGGCACAAGAAGTCTAACAAGGCGAAGAAGAATAACAAGAAGAGCGGTAGTGGGTCGAAGATGTCAAAATGGAAGTTGTGGGTTCGCCCATGCTTTCGCATGTAAAAGGGGCCAAGGGGGAAAAGATAAAGATGGTAAGAGGAAGAGAAGAGCACTTCGGAATTACCGTATTCTTTGGTCAGAAATATGGGTGAAAGGGCAAATTAATATATATCTAGCCTAGGAAAAGTAGGCAGGTAGGCAGGCAGGCAGGTAGGCAGCTAGCTAATTGTCCTTTTCTTTAACAAAGCATAATCCCGTAAGATGTTAAACTGATGACAATGAATCGAAAAAGGGGGCTTAGGCAACCTAGTAGGTACACTCACCTAATCCTTAGATTAAGATTCTCGTTACATACACAGATGTGGACAATAAACTACTATCAACAATAGATATATTCTTCTCATCAAGGTTGTCTAGGTACTCATATATAACAATAGTTTTCATACCTATCAAATCTCCCTGCCTAGAAAACACGTACCATCAGGAACTTAATCAATTGAAACCGACCCAGATGTGAAAGAAAAAGGAGACAACCCTTAAACAAGAAATTAAAAAAAAAAAAAGGAACGAAAAAGAAATCCACCTTTAGATCAATCAACTAAATCAATGGAACTGATCCTCCGTAACCCCCTTCCCCATAGCAGCAGTGCTGCTGATGCCGCCGGTGATCATCTTCTGCAGCTCGTCGACGTAGGTGGCGCCGCTCCACTTCTGGTGCTTGACCACGTCGACGCCCTCCTTCATCTCGGGCTCCTGGACGAGCTCGCCGTAGGCGCGCATGCCGACGCGGGCGTACGCGCGCGCGAACTGGTCGCTGATCAGCGCCGTCGTGTGCAGGCCCGCCAGCGTGATGAACTGCCAGCAGTACCCCAGCGTCGCCAGCCGGCGGATGTACGTCTCCTGCTCGTCGCGCGGCATGGCCGCCTTCCAGTTGAAGGACGGGGAGAGGTTGTAGGCTAGTCTAGAGAGAAAGGGAGGTTTGCGTTAGTCATGGTTCGGGGTTTTTTTTCTTGGTTAAGAGAGAGACAGAGAGGGTGGAAGATGGGAGGAGGGAAGGGGGGGAAAGGGGGAAAGGGGGAAAGGGGGAAAAGGGGAGGGAGAGATAAGGAGAACTTACTTCTGCTCAGGCCAAACCGCATGCACCCCCTCCGCGAACTCCTTCGCCTGCGCGAAATCCGGCAGCTTGCTCTCCATCCAGATGGCGTCGCAGTACGGCGCGTACGCGACGGCGCGGTTGATCGCGCAGTCGCACCCGCCGCGCAGGCGGTAGAACCCCTCGCGCGTGCGCGGCGCCTCCCAGTCGAAGAACACGTCCGCCCCGAGGCTGCCGCGGGCCAGCGCGCGCGCCTCCGCGTTGCTCTTGCCCCGCGCCGACGCCAGGTACTTCTGCACGGCGTCCTCGCCCCGGTTCTGCGCCCGGATCGCGTCCGCGACCGCCTCGTCGAACCGCTTGAGCCCCGCTTGCTTGAGCCACGCGTCCTCGGTGGCCTGCAGCTCGTCGCCGGACTTGCCCGCGCGCTCGGCCGCCACCATCAGGTCGTTCAGCGGCTGCAGCGATGGGTTCGTGCTCCCCAGGATGAAGGCGTGGTCGCGCGGGTCGATCGTCGTCGTGATCAGCGTCGCGGCCTCGGCGTCGGTGCGCGCTACCGCCACGAGGTCGGTGCCCATGATATCGGCCTGCGCCCGGATCGCCACCAGCCGGTTGATGTGCTCGCTGATCGGCACCAGCACCTTGCCCGCCATGTGCCCGCACTTCTTGGTCCCCGGCGCCTGGTCCTCGATGTGGATCCCCGCCGCGCCGTTCTCGATGAACAGCTTGGTGAGCTTCATCACGGCCGTCAGGCCGCCGTGGCCGGTGTCTGCGTCGGCGATGATCGGCCGCAGGTAGTCGATGTTGGAGAGGCTGGCGCGGGCGGCTTTGGGTGTGGTGAGGCGCTCCTGGCGCTGCTTTCGGTCGTGGAAGAGCTGGGCCATGAATAGGTGCTTTACCTTGTTCGGTACGGTGGTCTACTCGTTGTTAGTCACAGAGTCTTTCTCGTACAAAGGACTGGGTTCTCGTTTGACTTACGTAGGGGTAATCTGCTAGATCGGGACCAGGCTCGTCCGATGATGAAGCGGTTGATGATGACTGCCAACCCGAAACATAGACGGTATCCAGGTACTTGGCCATCTGTGTGACCATCGTCGGTTCTAAGCAACCATAGGTGTAGCTAGCATCACGGTTCTGGTTCCATATTTAGTATAAGAGTTACGGTGTCATTGATTCATGAGAGCCATCTTACCTTGAAGCGGTTCTCAAGAATATTCCATAGCTTTTTCGACTGGGCATTGCTCGGGTATTGGATCGGTAGGTGACCTCTTTTAGAGACAATCTGCTCGGCAGTGAACGGGCGTTTGGTGTATCTCCATCTCGGGTCGCTCCACCACTGCTTGACGGCTTCCACCTCCTTTGCGAACAGCTCATCCTCAATGTTGGGATCTACGGCCGTGTTGATCATGTTGTTGGACGCCATGCTGGGCAACCTAGAGAAGCGACGAGGTTCACACAATATGACAGGGAAGGGAGATATGCTAGAAGAAGCAAGGAGCACCAAAACGTAGTAGATAAGGAGATGTTATAAGCTGTTAACAATATAGTAAACTTGAATAAGATATACAATGTCAATTTGTATATGCTACTTTCTAGAACTTGGGAGTGAAGTGGTAGAAGATGGTTCGATGTTGAGCAACTAACAGCAGACAAGATGGAGGGCAGCGTATTAAAGAGAGTTCAAGATCAAGAAACTTTACGGGATCTAAGCGGAAGATAACAGGAGCTGTACCTACACTACTTACATACTACACCCGACTCGCCCATACGTCCATACGCCCATACGTACTACCTACCCACTTACCTACCTTGAGCACAGGTGATAACATACATAGTAGGCCGGGAGAGATCGGTCAAGCGGCAGTGTCTATCACGGCAACCAGGAATGACTGTTCGATCTGGCGTCATGGAGCACCCCAGTCGGAACCCCACAGGCTGAGCCTCTGTATCTTCGTTTCTGGTCTCGGCCTACACTGCATACACTACACTACTGGCTGACCTTACTTGAAGGGGGGAGGGCAAGGGGGGAGGGAGAGCAACGAGATTGCGTGGGTGAAGAGAGGGGGGGCAGGGCGATCGCCCTTCCCGTCTTTCCTCGGGATCTAGACGAAGAACTCTAGGCATGGTGGGAGAGAAAGACTGACTGACGCACATACACACAAGGAAACAAAAGAAAAAAAAGCTTCTGACGTCTGGATGAGAGGCTCTTCTCGGCCCAAGGGCTATAAGTCAGGAGAGAGGATTTGCCCAATAGGAAGCCGTAATTGGCCGAGTTACCGAGCTAGACGAAATAGACAAAAGTTAGAAATGGGACCTAATTGGTTCTCTTTTTCTCTTGGCCCCTCCTAATCCATTATCCTCCCTTTCTCCCCTTATGTGTATGTATGTATCCTCCCCCCCTTCTCCCCTTTTCTCTCCACATATGTACTAGTAACTCTCTTTTCCAACCCCCGGTCCCCCGCAATTTTGGTTTGAGGATTGTGACATAGGTCGAGAGGAAAGAAACATTGACACGAAAAGAAAAAAAAGTCCCGGGAGTCAAGTAACACCTATAAACCTTGCTTACATATGATTGGCATTTGACAATGACGCAGAGCACCAGACGAGACGGGATCCTCTCTATGTATATCCCATAACCGTTAACACCGACCAGAATTGATAACGTTCTGGGAATTTCCATCCTTTCAGTTACTCGTTTCAATAATACCTACATTGCATACTTCTAAAAGTAAATCTTTCCTTCAATGCTATGACTCCATATGTACTTGGAGTATTTTACCTTGTAACAGTGAAAAGCACATGCACGATACGGAAGTATATACATAGTAGTGTCTAGCCCCCCCTCCAATCCAATCCAACCCATTCATGTGGCACCGGTTCGTTCGTTTCCCCACGATTTACCGTAAAAAGGGATCATTGACATGTGATAGCAAAAAAGGGAGCATTACCTACCTGACTTGTGGATAAGGAGGATGTACATCATCACGTAACCTTACATAACTTGACTGAACTCCTACCCGTTATTATATCTCGCTGGTACATGCCTTGAATACACATACATAGACCTCTTGCATGCCCGGTAATTTGATTAATCAATTTGTTTATATTTCATTTATTTTTGATACAAGAGACAGGTAAGTAAATACTGGGCAGCAGTAGTGCTTATCCAAACCTTTTAGTCCTCGTGCTTAACCTAGATACATACATACATCCTATGAACGCTACATATCCCATAAGCCCCGCGGCATAGTGAGGAATTCAGGCCTCGGCTCTTTATACACAACCTGTCTACTTACCGACAAGCATCTGCTTTGGTTACTATCTTTTGATCTTCCGCGGAAAGTTTCGCTAATACCCGGCAATAAGGATCATTAAAGAGTCATTTTTTTCACATGATTTTGGTAAATAGTTTGGGTTGGTTCCAGTACTATATAGGTAGTCTTATTGGCTTCAATGGGTTATGTAGGATCAATGGTACCTATGTATTAGGTATACATTAACACCACGGCTATTGGTTCCCGCGCTGCCCAATTGGTAGTTCTCGGCCTGATAATTTACCATGAGGATGACTGAAGGACATAATTTGCCTCTTATCATACGTTCTAATATCTGGTCGGAATAATACGGATGCCTGGTTTGTCTGCTTATTCCGGTATATTTAACTCAGGTTCCCATCTTGCGTTGTAGTAGATAAAGCCAGTGTCATCAAATAATACATCCATTTAACGATGAACAAAAGATGCTTTCTCCGATATCGTGACCTTGTTCTCGTTTGAATCTTGCATTTTATTCAAACCGAGCCTAGAAGCTAGCTACATATGCGATGCTCAGGACAACGACTAGCACATATTGATAATGCTCTCCCAACCCACTCACGGTGCTGTTGTGGACCCGTTAAGAACTCACCATTTAAAAGCAAAACTTAGGTAGCTATTGCAACGCCAAAAATCCCCATGCGTGACTCCCAACCCCATACGTTGTCAGAATCAGGAACATATCAGATAAAAGACAAAGTCTAGGTCCCGGAACTTATGAAGAAAAGCAACTTGATAATCGCGTGTTAAACCAGCTCCTGGAGCGTCTTCTCTTCTCTCACGCGCTGAGCTTTCTCATACGTATCGTAAGGAGTAAGTGTGCCCAGTGCTCTCTTCATATCCGTGTTAATGAATTGAAGCCCATAAACATAGCTGGCATTGACCCAACCGAATCTATAGATAAAGGTTAGCAAACTTCGCTTTTGGGGAATCGCTCGCGTTGAATAGAATAACCCACCCTTCCTTTGCAACGCCTTTGAAATCAAGTCCTTGATTTCCATACTCCGCGTCTACCCGATGAGGATCGACAGGGCGGGTGACATCATATTTTTCCACGACGACGCCGTTGAAATCGAAAAACGCCTTTGTAATCATGAATAACCACTTGTAGGCCAATTTCTGCGCAAGGTCTGCGTATCCGTAGCGGAATAGGCCGGTCCAAGCCAGCATTTGTTGCGGTGCCCATCCGTACGGATAGTCCCACTGTCGGTTCGGCCGCTCCAGACTAACTTCGCCACGAGATTTCTCGGTTCCTGACAAGAGACCGCCGTACGCTTCAAACTTGGGAACCGCGCTCTGAACTACTCTCGCTGCCTTGTCGGGTTCCGGTACACCGGCCCACAACGGCCAGAAAGTTGTGCACGATTCGTAAGTACATTGCTCCTGTTTCACCGTGTCATAATCAAAGTACATGCCCTCTTTCTCACTCCAACAATACTTGTGGATGGCGGCCCGACGGCGCTTCCAGCGGCGATCCCACATGGCCGAAGTCTCGATCTGACCAGGCGTCATCGATCCGCTGCACCACTCGGCTGGCATCTTCAATTGATCGCCAAATACATTACGAATTACCCGGGCAATGTCAACCTCGTACTTGTAGAGCAGAGAGTTGAGATCGATTGTGGCGAGATTGGCGCACACTCTTTCGAGCCGATATGAGGTGTCGTGCCCGGACTCGCGAACTGCTCGGTCGTGCAGGAAGTACTCGTCCAGCTCAGGCTCCTTTACCTCCCCGTAATTGTAGGCTCGTACGAATTGCTTAAAACTCATGTCGTACTTCTCCGCATAGGGCTCAATGATGTGCACAAAATGAGAAGCTTCGGTCTCGGGCGGGACACCAAGTCCTTCCGGTCGGTATCTAGACAAACCAGTCTTTGGGTCTAGACGTGGTTCCGCCGTCCACACGGTATAATACTCTTTGATTGCGGCCAGCATCGCCTCGCGCAGGAACTCCTTGGCACCTGGCTCGTGCTGTATCTTTTCGTATACTCGAAGTGCCATGTCCGTCAGGAACGGAGGTTGAGATCGGCACAGATAATACGACCTGGTCGCGTTCAGGATTTTCCCATAGTGTCTGATGCAGAAACAGAAGTTTTGGACCATAGACTTTGCCAGGTGCACCTTGTCGTTGACGATAAGCCCGAGGGATTCCATATAGCTGTCCCATCCGTACAGTTCGTTGAATCTTCCACCCGGGACCACGAAAGGCAATCCCCGAAGGGTCTTTTCTCCCGTTTGCGAATCTACATACTCCTCCATGGCGACAGCCAAGAGGCCTGGTTTTTCGTTCATGTCACGCACCAATTCGGGGGTGATTTTCTCGGGTAGGAGTTGGACGTCCAATCGTATCTCAGGGCGGTCCCGTGCCAATTTCTGGTAGTACTCGTACTGCTCTGGAGCGGCTCTGGGTACGTAAATACGGGGCCTCGGGTCATCTGTCCAGTCTTTTGTGTCTCTTGCTGCTACTTCAATACTGGAAGCATCAATGCGACGTGTCAGACCTTCCCAGAACTGATTCTTGATGAGCCTTGATAATCTGTTGACGGGGTTTTCATTTAGGCGACCGATATCGAGGACGATGCGCTTCCGGCCGAATTCCTTGGCCATGGATAACTCTTGGAGCAAGTTCGATAACATGTAGGTTCCACGAATATCGAAGCGATTGTGTCCGCCCGAGGCTGCTGTTCTTAAGGACATTACCTGTCCAGGACGTCTTAGTTGCCAGGTATCATGACATGCGGCAGGAAATCGATATTACTGCTTACCTTGGGACCGACGTCCTCAATTGTAATCTGCATGTTGCCATCGGTATCTTCTTGCGCAGCCAGACTTTCGATGGTGTGGTCGACATCGATCAGAAATTGACGTGAGTGTGGCCTGCTAGACTCATCTGGGAAACAAGGACTGTCAGCTAACCTGTTTACAGGATCTGTTGTGTCCGGGAAGACTAAACATACCATGGCTTCCTCGTCTATACCGGCCTTGCAGCCCCATGCGCTCCATCTCGCGAGCAAGGCCATCTTGGGAATATGTGCGGTGTCGTTTGTGGAAGCGATCTAGGTTTCGATTTTCAGAGGTGTAGTAGGTCTTGGCATCCTCAAAGACATCGGGGTCTTCGACCAAGGCGGTGCTGCTATCTCGACGAGGTTGTTCGGTTGGCGGGTTTGGGGGTAGGATGCCGGCCATCATAATGGGAGGGGCAGATGAGGAATACAAATGATCTTCAGTGGGTATGTGTACACTTATATACAAGATGTCGGGGTCGGTGTGGAGGTGTGGTGTTGGCTTCACAGGTTGGTCTGTTGGGGAAATCAGCCTTCGGTCTAACAACGTCCTTTGTCCGAGAAAAGGGATAAGAAGCCGTCTATACAGGCTGGGTATGAAGGTCAGCACGATAGGTAGGTTGGGTGGCTTACTAGGTATGAAATGAGTCCAATGGTAGTCGGGGATTTAAGCCGCTCGGGGTTTGATAGGTGGTGAACGGGGAGCGTAGGTAGTAATATAGGATAAAATGGGATTCGTATCTTAAAGGGAATGTAATACGGAGACTAATCGTGAGACGATGTAGTATGGAAATTGATGGCTTGAGGGCGCTAAAGGGTCCTTGCGCGAGGGTAAGGTATGTATAAATCCTAAGTAGTAGTAGTCACCCGACAGACAATTCTTTTCTTTTTCTTTTTTTTTTTACTCTCTATCAATTTTCTTTAGGTTTCTTTCTTAATTTAGCTAAATTAGGTAGCTGGAACGGTAGTATAAGAGGGAAAATATGAGAGAAATCTAGAGGAATAGGTTAATGGTCTTGTTGTTTGAAAAGAAAAGAAGAATGAAAGAGTCTTGGAAGGAAAAAGCGAGGTTAAGATGTAGTAGCTTAGGTAAAGATGAAGGAAGAGGGAAAGAGAAACCTTTTACGATATGATGTCAGAAAGTTAAAACTACCCTACCTAGAGATTGAGAAAGTAGTACAAATAGGTCCTCACGCACTTGACAAGACAAGACTCATTAGATCCCCAGTCTATCCCCACTAATAAAAAGATCCATCAATTCATTCCATGGTATTCTGCTGCAAACTAATACATACCAGATCTTACTACACAGCTACAGACCAACTTCTAATTTACCCAATTCATTAAATAACCTATATTTATCACGACTCGTGATCGTGCGTGATCTTATAAGGTGCGCACCGACTTGGGTACATACACCATAATATATCAAAAAAAAAAATTCCCCCGTACGGACCTCCTACACTGTTAGTATGGATTTCACCACATGTCGTCAGAAAAATCAGACACACCGACATTTTTTTTTCCCTTTTTTTTCCGATAGTGTTATCGGAGACCTAGGCACATGAAGTACAGTATAAATGGGCTGCATATCTACTATAACACCGAGCCCTACCACACCTTTCATCCCCCCCTCCAATTTGGTGTCCAATGGGCCTTGGCGGAGATCAGGGTCCTCATATAATCAGCTGCACGATGTGGTACACTCCACCACCCACTACCTCACCTTGCAGATGAGGTTCCGAATTTTGGCAACATGGCTTTCCCCTCCTTCCCCCAAACTCGAATGACCGGTCCGATGACGGACAGTCAGACAGTTTTTTTGTTGTTACAGTCCGTTGGTATTCGGTACTAGTAGGTTGCTTACCTTAGATACTTAGGTATATATCTTGACCTCTTTATAAAAGGGATGGGTTATAACCAAATCTACAAATATTGGCTGTTGTTATTTTTATGCCAAAACCTACCTATATATATATCTGTTATACTAACTTAGCTAAAAATCAGTACCAATCTAGCAACCACCAATTCAAAAAACCCGGTAGGCTTATCCCCCACGTCGAGCTAATATCTATATGTAGTGTACATACACTTATAGAACTTCACAAGGGCCCCCACTCGCGCTATCTTGGGATTGTTACAGGGGGACCTGGGTTTGCAATTAGACCCCATGTGGGGGAGGGGAGAGAGAGAGAGAAAGGGGTTATCTTGTGACCTCACTCTCCATCTTGTGTTACTTATAAGTAGCACTGGGTAAGTATAGCAAGCTTGATTTTGGGGTTTGACAAAAATGAAATCGCTATTTATGTGTGCTCAATGACCTGGCTGGTCATATCTTGCCTGGATACGACAATTGTCTTGTCTAACACCACCCTGATCGATCGGGATTACTATACAAGCCTCGTGGAAATAAATACCCGAGCCACTCGTTTTCTTTACCCCCATGCGTCGTGCCTGTGTTACGCCTTGTTCTTGAGCTACGGTTTGTTCTCTTGTTACAATCTCTTCTTTCGCCTCTGCGCTCTTATTTTCGGTGCTAGATTCCTAATGTGTGAAGAGTATTTGGGAGGGTGGATCCTACATACACGCCAGGGTTGTCATCTAGCAAGCGGCAGCGGATTCATATTATAAGGGCGGAAGCTGTGAGACCAGATAACAGCACTAGAGGCTCTTATGACACCAGGGGCCAATATCGTCGAAACCAGGAGGTGACTCTAGGTTAGACAACTCCTCTCACGTGATGGCATATTCTTGAACTATGCTGCCGAGATTTGTCTAGGCATTTGATAGCGGCCGGATCACTGAGCATCTTTGGGTGGTTCTAATTCTTCACGAAACAAGAATTATGTTCTCTCCATCTAAGGTGTGTATCATAACAGGAAGGAGGACTAAGCAACTGTTCATATCCTCCTTCACTCTGTACTCCTACACTGGTAGTACCTGGTTTGAGCCCGTAGGTGAACAAGAGTACGGTCCATACTCTACAACAACTGCTCCGACATAGCTTCTATCAGCACGTATCCGACCTCCTTTAAGCAAAGCTCTAGATATTCAAGCCGTGGTGGGACACGATGTGTGCTTTATGGTAAAGCACCATCATATCGTGTTCTCCTGTGCATCTTCCTGCCTCTTCTTCGCGAAATATTCTACCATAGCGATGCCACCGCGTTGGTGAAAGAATAAGTCTTGATACATTATAGTGACTTCCGCATTCTGCTTTGCGCGTGCCCACATACCGAGTTCAAATTCCCGGAGGCGTATGCTTAACGATGATGGCTCTTCTTGCTCAGCTTTCTCCCCAATAATGGCGTGTGCAAGCTCCAGGGCGTCTTTCATGGCTACATTGACGCCTACTCCAGCGAATGGAGGCATTAGATGCGCAGCATCCCCGATGAGTGTAGTTCTAAGGAAGAACACGTCAATGGATATCAAGTATGCGGTACTAGAAACAGCAAAAGAGATCAGTGCTTTCTGACCTTGGGTTATGTGACCATTGAAATCCCACCGGGAGCATATAAAGCTGCCGTCCTATAGTATCCGGATCGCTGTTAAGCACTATAGACTTTTGCAGTGGCGTATATTCTGGGAAAAGCATGTTGGTGACCTCTCGCCGCGCGTTCGGATGGGTGAAGTCGATCCCACATGTCGAGAACCAATCCTTCGGCAACCGAGCGAAGGCATAGAGTTGTATCGCGCCGTCACTATTTCGCTGGCACATAAGACCCTTGTCCGACCCTAAATTCAGACACATGCCCCGTCCCACGTGCTCGGATAGCTTCTTAAACCTGGCATCTACATCTGAGATGCGACAGTCCAGACCACTTATACCCGAGTAGGAAGGCTCAGTTTCGCTCACGCTTGGTCGAACCCTAGACCAAGCTCCGTCGGCGCCAACGACCTGATCAAAGCCTGTTTCCTCATTGCCATTAGTGAAAACCAAAGTTAACTTCGAATCATCCTGGTTGCGAATGTCTTGTAGTCTGGAATTCCATTGCACTGTCTCGGGTGCTAGCGAATCCAGAAGAAGGTTGCGTAACTGTGTACGGTCGATTTCTGGCCTGTTGGCGAACCTTTCGGGACGTCCAGATTCGCCTCTACTCTCGTCCATGAGCACGATACCATCGGGCGAGTAAATCCGTAGAGTTTCGCCCTCTGGTCTAGCGAGCTTCTTGAACTTTTCAAATAAACCAGCCTCTTGTAAGGCGCGTTGTCCGGACTCCGGATGAAGGTCCAACGAGCCACCGCGATTCTTCACATGTCTATCGACATCTTTTTCGAATACCTTACAACTTACTGATGATTGTGCTGCAACAGCTTTGCCAATGTGAGGCCGGCTGGGCCGGCTATCTTTGTTGATTCGGGCGGTTAGCAAGCAGTGTCAGGAATGTGAAGGACTGCTCAATCTCACCCCCAATGATGGCAATATTTAAAGTCCCCATTATATTGTTGAACCCTACAGAATTAGGATGACGTTTAGGTGAGATTTTAGTACCAGCTACGAACATCTGAATGGTAAGAAATGGAAATAAATTTCAAAGGACTACCATTGAGTCAATATCGGCGCGCTCGGTGCTCTCGGTGCTCTCGGTGCTCTCGGTGCTGTCGGCATACTCGGCGTCTTTCCATGGGCCTTGCGAATCTCCTCATCGGGGGAATCTCACCACGGAAGGATTAGAGTGGATATCTAAGGATGAAACGCAACTAACATAGCTGTTTAACATAATCTAGAATATATATTCATATATCCGTAAGTAATGTGACTAACGTGGTAACAAGTTGTGCTGAAATAAGGGGTAAGGGGTATCTGTCTTGTACATGTACAAGGGCTATCCACAGCTATACGTATATAAGGGACGCAACGTCTCATCACCTATAGATAGATGTTCACGTACCTAGCCAACCTTAGAGCCTCATTTTGGGAGGATGTTGTACAAATAAGGCCAAGTCCCTGGCTTCGGCATCGGTTTAACTAAGTGAAGCAGCTAGCTATCAATGTTACAAGCAGCGTAGCTATCTACAGAGCAACCATAATGGAGTCAACTAACAATGAGACCTATAAGTCTATAGTCGTCCAGGCTATGTCTAAAGTGCTTGGTGTGAGCTCAGATGAGATCAACTGTACCGCAGACGCCACAACCTTTGTCAAGCTAGGCGGCGATTCATTGTCTGCAATCCTCATCTCCTCGGAATGTCAAATGAGAGGAATTGCAATCCCAGCAGGGGTTATGCTACGAATCTCGACATTAAAAGAGGTTATAACACGAGCTTCGAATTTAGCGCATCCTTTATCACTACATCGACCCATATCCCCTATACCTCCTGATCCACCTTCGCTTCCTCCTTTCTCGAAAGCTTTGGGAACCACTAGTACAACAATCCCAACGCTAGTGGATGCCAGCATTCTGTATCCAGAAACTGGGAATATATCTTCAACTTGCTGTAAAAAAGATACAATGTCTGCAAAGAACCTGTTAGGCCATATAAACACAACAGAATGGACCGAACCACAACTCCTTCTACTCCGAGAAACTTCACACAACTCAAGGCTGAATATATTGACCTTATACGAGACCTATGATGGAGTTTGGGAGGTGCAAGATATTTACAATGCGTGGATGAATACAATACTAGCAGAACCAATATTTCGAGACCTCCTTCACGATTTGAGAATCTCACCGCAGCAACTCCTGCTTCCGAATATAATCCAGGTCAAAAGCGAGGATGAATACCAGAGGGAATCCTCTAATACAGTTAATGCGACTGGCCCTATATCCAAACTTGAAGTTATACATTTGCTCCAGCCTTCATGCTTGAATCATGTATCAAAATCTACTACTGTTATCTGGCGCATACACCATGCATTTATAGATGGCTATTCTGCTCGGATTCTACGTGATAAGGTCAGGCAAACCTTACGAGGAGACACTACCATCACTGCAGGGCCATCGTTTAAAGAAATAATGTGCTCCTTGCGTTTGTTGAGAGAAGACAAGAGGGAATCAACAATAAACTTCTGGGATAGAAAACGCGAGCAGTTCTCCTCTGCCACTGGAGAGCTGCGGTTGAGCCCACAAAGGACTCTCGAAAAGATAGAGGTAATTCCTCAAAAATCTATCACAATACAATTCCCTGTTGAAAAAATGGCAGCAGCTCAGAGACGAACCGGATATACCACAACGGTATACTTTGCCGCAGCATGGGCTCTGACTCTTAGTAAATTCATGGATGTGGACCAGATTTGTTTTGGAATGGTCCTCTCAGGGCGCGACTTGCCGATTCCAGGAGCTGCAAATGTTGTTGGACCCCTGATTAACATATTGCCATTATTCGTAAAAGTGCTAGCCAGGGGCGATGGGACCTTTGCTGGGGCGTTTCTACGGCGCATCCATGATGACATCCTCGAGCTGAATGAAGTCCAGCATTCGGAAGTTGCAGAGGGATTCGACAGGCAGTTCGACTCTATCATGGCTACACAGTTTGAAGACGACGAAGGAGAGGAGCTGCCAAGACCAATACCGGTAGACAGAAATAGCCTTGATATGCAGTCTGGAGTTCCGGCGAATCTTATCATTGAGCAGCATTCTCGGATACGGTTGATCTATTCGACCGCACAATACACGGAGGATGATATGAACAACGTGCGGTCCGTATTTCAAAAGAGCATGGACAAGCTCCTGCAAGACAATGAGGGAAAACGACTAATATCAAGCATACATGACGCGTTACTACCCCAGGAGATGGAGGAAACCATCAAACAATGGAGCAACTGTTCCGGCTCCAAGACTTTTGATGAGTCGAAAGATGACGATTTAGTAACATTATTCGAAAGCGTAGTGGCTAGTCATCCCACAGACGCGGCAATCGTCCACGGCGAGTCCGGGAAAGTATCATACGGCGACCTGGATGAAGCAGCAGCTATTATAGCACATGAACTGAGTTGGGTCAAGCCTAACGAGGCTGTCTGTATTTATGCGGACCGATCTGCGAACTGGATAGCCGCGATCTTCGGGGTGCTCAAAGCAGGCGGCGTCTACGCTCCGATAGATCCCTCAGCCCCGGTATCGGTGCAGCACGCGAATTTTGTGCGAAGTGGTGCGCGAGCAGTCCTCATTCCCACGAGTACTACTACACTGGAGCACTTTTGGTCTCCGCGAGAGAAACAGGACAACAACATAGCTCCGTCTCTATGCCGTGTTATAGCTGTTGATGACCTACTCGCCTCAGTGAACAGCCCCAAAACGCACAGCGGCCCAATAACACATTACCCGAGGAGACGCACTGCTCGTCCAGGCGATCTCGCATACATCTGCTTCACGTCTGGCTCAACTGGAAAGCCTAAGGGCGTACAATGTACTCACAAAGGGCTAGTGGCTTTTCAGAAAGACCATGTAGTTCGTCTGGCTGCTTCAAGGGGCATCGTCATTGCCCAGGTAATGTCTCCCGTTTTTGATGGTAGCATTCATGAGATTTTCTCTGCTTTGACACATGGCGCCACGTTGCGATTGGCGTCGCCTGCTGATCAAGACGACCCCTTTTCGCACTTGCGGGATAGTGATTCAGCGATTCTGACCCCCTCTATCGCGAAAGTGCTAGATCCCAATCATTATCCCCGGCTACGAAATGTACGTAAAACATTTCTCTATCTTGAACTGACAATTATTCAAGGGCGAAGCTAATAAGTCTTTTGTTTTTGCCAGGTCTATCTAGTTGGCGAAGCCGTTCCCCAGTCTCTTTGCGACACATGGGCTAGAAATCGCTCTCTATATAATATGTATGGCCCGACCGAAGCTACCTGTGGCGCAACAATCAAGAGGTTATTGCCGAATGAGGCCGTCACCATCGGTCAAGCAAATCCGTCGAGTAGAGTGTACATTCTCAATCGCTTCCGCGGTTTCGTCCCACCCGGCGTGGTTGGCGAGTTGTACATTGCGGGAATACAGGTATCACACGGATACATCAACCTGCCGGAGCTGAACGCTGAGCACTTCCTGGACGATCCGATAGTGCCCGAAGCTGGACAGAAGATGTACAAGACGGGTGACTATGCGTATTGGGATAGCGCAACTGGGGATATCTGCCTACTTGGACGCAGAGATCGGCAAATCAAGCTGAACGGCTTCAGGCTCGACCTCGATGATCTAGAAGTACGAGTTGCTAACGCTATCCCTGGATGTGGGGGTGCCGCTGTCTTCCGTCGTGATGATCACCTGGTAGCAGCATACCAAGCTTCTTCGGTCAGTGCGACCGACTCATTAAATGTAAAGACACTCATCCGCGATGTCTTGCCCCCATATGCCATGCCTCGGAGCATTATCGCTTTAGACGAGCTCCCTCTCACCGCAGCGGGTAAGCTGGATTACAAAATGCTGGAAAGAAAAGTCAGCATTGATGATGGTGTTGCAAGCCTAGAGACAGACCATCACCAACAACCCCAGAAGAAGAATATCACTATGAGCGCGACCGAGAGGTTTGTTGTGGATGCTGTGCGGGAGCTGATGAAGCTCGACCCGAGAACGCATGTAGACCGAGGCTCGAACCTCACGGCTCTGGGCAGCCATTCTATATTGCAGTTACAGCTGGCAAGTCGGATATCTTCCCGCATTCGGCGGAAGTTCACAGTACGCAAGGTAATGGACAACCCCGTGATATCACATCTCGCGGCGGCGATCGACGATGTAGCCAAACAAGAAAAGGCAATTAATGGTAATATCGTGAGGACGCGCTCATCGAGCCCTGGTAAAAATGGCACGAGGGTAAGGGTGCTTGGAGATAATCACGTATCACCCATCGAGCTCGAATGGTATTCGAAATACCGGCGGAATCTGGGGACTTCTTCATTCAACGTATCTCACGTTTCCGAACTGGACGCATCTTTTGACCAGCACTCAGCACTCATAAAAGCTTGGAACATAGTCCTTGCAAGACATGCAATCCTGCGCTGCAGGTTTCGACAGTCGGCAACGAATAGTGAGAGGGTAGAAAGGTCCTATGCTACCCAGCCTCCTAGGGCTCTGCATGTGGAGAGTCTGGATATCCGAGCGGCTATCAATAAGGAGTTTTCGCTTGAAACAGAAGACCCGGTTCGCGTGCTGGTATCCAAGCACCACATGGTGGTTTGCGTGAGCCATATTATATGTGACTATACGACCCTTAGCTGCCTTTTCGAGGAGCTCTCTACCGCATATCTTAATATCATCAACGGCGTTGAACAATCGTCCTTAATCTCTCCACCTAAGAGGCAATACCGAGATACATCTTGCTGGAACCTCGACGTCGACCAGGCCACGGCTGAATTCTGGAAGTCGTACCTCTCCGGTGGGAATCTGATGAGCATGGCACCACCATACATGAAAAGAGCACGTACTTCGTATGGTGGGAAGTCCTTGCTATTCCGACTCTCGAAGGGTACGATGTCCAACTTCAAAACAGTCTCGCAATCGCTAGGCCTTACGCTACACCAGATTTCACTGGCGATCGTATCACTAGTTCTCCAGGCCGATAGCAAGACCAAACAGGACTTACTCCTCGGCAGCCCCTACCTCGGCAGACAAGAAGAAGACATGCGCACCATCGGCCTCTTCCTACAACCGCTTCCAATCCGAATCCGGCGGCGTCTACATGGGGACAAAAATAACAACAACCAAGGAGAAGAAGCAGAAGCCTCCCTAGCAGCTTTCCTCCACGGCGTACGCGAATCCGCACAGTCCGCCCTGAGCCACAGCATGGAGTGGAGCAGCCTCCTGGAAATCCTCTCCTCCGAAGACCTCCGCGCCGCAATCCCAAACCACCCGCTCTTCGACGCCATGGTCACCTTCCACGAGCAGCTGTCCTCTATCCAGGCCGGCATCCCCGGACTGCGGCCGCTGCTCTCCTGGGCCGACGGCGCCAAGTTCGGCATCATGTTCGAGTTCGCGGCCGTGGGTTCGGCGGTGACGCTGCGGGTCGAGTACGACGCGGCGCTGTTCGCGGCGGACGAGGTGTGGCGGTTTGCGGCGCGCGTTGATGCGGGACTGAGGTATATGGGTCAGTATGTATCATCTTCTGTCCCGCTGGGGGAGTTGGAACGCAGACTTTCGGATGTCGGGAGGAGTAGTGTGAATGCGGGGGCTAAACGGCCGTGGAGCGAAGATGGGACGTCTGGTGGGATCGAGAGCTTGGAGTTTGGAACCCCTCTGGCGGCTTTATCATAGGGACAGCCCGTAGTGGACGCTGTTGGCCGGTCTTCACAAGAAGAGTTTTGGTATCTCGTTCTCTTGAGAAAATAGAGGCTGAACCTATACTTTGTAGCTGGTGACTTCATAACATTCATCGAGTGGTAAGACTCGCAATATATAAAAGACGTGTTATGATAAACTCTCCCCTATTTCTTTCACACTCATATCTTTTCCATTTCTCATAATGTCGAAATCCACTTTTCCCAATAGCTCCCCTCTGTCTAGCTATGTAAGATAATCTGTCCCATGTCCAGACGCATATTTCCGTCACTGAGTCTCCTTCTGCCCCTCCAGATATTTAAAATCGTAGCTCACTGATAACCAAGCACAGCACAAGGCGCTAGGAGGGTATCTAAACTATAGTTCCCATTTATGTAGTATTTAATGCATTAGGAAGACTGTCCAGTTACCAATAAAATATACGCGCGTCCGACACTGCTCATCAATGCTGTTCTCCTTAAATCTCATCTTTATCCCCGCAGATCTATGTCGGCGAGGTTAGACATGCCAAGGCGCACACAGGGCTGGGTTGAACGCAGAACCTATTTACTTAATTGTATCATGTTCTTCTCTCTTTGATTATTTTCATAGTTTCCTTACCCCTCTCATACTTCATATTGGTCCCCCCTTGCTTCACTCGTATGTCGGTTTCCTTCTCGCCATGACACTCACTAGCCCCCCTACTCATGTTGCCATCATTGGTGGAGGTGTTGCCGTAAGTTGCTATCTTTGGCTTTGCGATATCCGTGAATTTTGCTGATACTATTCTACTCCTACGTATAGGGTCTTACTCTTGCCCTGGCTCTACATGACCTAGGTATCTCTTCAACCGTCTACGAGGCTCGCTCCGAGGGCTTTGACCAAGGTGGCGGAATTATGCTCTCCCCCAATGGCTTGCGTGTTCTCGACAGTGTCGGCGTCTATAAACGCGTCCGTGACAGCGCGTCCCAATTTGACAAGCTTACATACACGGACAGCCTGGATCAGGCCACCGATGAGTATTACTTTGGTTCTGAGAAGCTGTACGGTTATCAGGGGATCCGCATCAGTGAGTAATTTTTGTAGTCGTTTATTCACCCCATTGGCCTGTCTCGGCCAGGCCTGGGAGTCAAAATTGCCTATCATGTCTAAGCCCATGAGTTCGTACGACTTTTGACTCCCGAGATAACGATCTCATGAGTAAAAAGGTTACCTGACGTGGCAATTACTGACTCCCATTATTACAGTGCGTACGAAACTTCTCGATGAGTTGAAGGCAGTCCTGCGAGAGCGTCATATTCCAATCCAGTACGACAGTAAGCTGGCCACGATTACTTCCGATGGACCAGACAAAGTAGAGTTTGCTTTCACTAATGGTCAAGTCGCATGTGCCTCTCTCCTAATCGGGGCGGATGGTATCCACTCCACTGTGCGCGGGACTTTCTTACCTCATGTAAAGCCAAGTTATGTAGGTTTCATCGGCATCAGCTGCGTCGTGCAAAGATCTCAAGTTCGTATTCCCGAAGGTTATAGCTTACCGGCTACTGTTATGGCGAAACCGGGTGCATTCCTACTCGTCCCACAGCAGCCGGATGGGTCCGAGCTCTATATCGGGTCTCAGCGGCGGTTTGCAGAGCTAGACTCGGCAGGTTGGGAAGTACTCAGAAAGGATAAACAACGATTGTATGACATGCTCCAGGAGAACAAGACCGACTGGCCGGATGTGGTGCAGTCAGCTTTGGAGGTTACTACGGTTGACCGGATGGGTTTCTGGGCATTTCATGGCCTTCCGCCCCTGACATCATGGTCATCCGAATCGGAGAGAATCATCCTAGTTGGCGATGCCGCGCACGCAATCCCCCCCACTGTTGGCCAGGGTGCCAATCAAGCTTTTGAAGACGTGAGAGCCCTGGCTACTCTTCTTTCTAAGCTCTCGCCGGTTGTGCCGCTAAGTAAGGCGGTGGCACAGTGGCAGGCCTATCGTCAAGACCGCATCAAGAAAGTCCTCGACCTGACTAGACAGATGAATGAGAAACGGCTACCGGAGTCAGAACGAGCCAAGCTGCCGTCAGGATCTACCCGGAGCGACCAATCACTCACACGCGGAGATGGTGGAGAATTACGTTGGCTGTATGACCCGGACTTGGCACAGGAAGCGGAGAAGTGGGTGCAAGGGCTAGAGCTAGAACAACAGGTTGATCGATCGTGAGACAGAATAAAGTGTCTAGGTTAGGGCAACAGGGTACCTATGTTATATGTAGGTTGGTACTCATATATATTATCCCTTAAATGTCATATGAGCGATCAACCACATATAAGTCGTAATTATAAAGCTGCTTCTATCCCTATATATGCAGGTTTCGGCATCGTTCCAAGATAGGTATATTGGTTAGGTAATGGTGTATCTTGTAATATTGTTTTGTAAGTAGATGTAAAGATGGTGGTTGTAAGCATGATGATGGTTGTAAGAATGATAGTGGATGTAAGAATATTGAATGGATGTAAGAATAATGGATGTCTTCTATTAAACTTCACAGCTGACCACCAGATTCCCTTTCTATAGGTTAGAGTCTATAGAGCCCCTATTCCACAATCAAGGCTACTATGTTACCTGTTTGGGCAATCCGATTGGCAGCGGATATGCGGAGTTTAAGCTCTTACCACCCCCCCCCTTTTCTTGCTCTACTACACTAAATCGAATACAGATATATCCAGGTAAGCAATAAGGCTAGCCAAGCAGCTTCGTTCTAGGTATCTAAGACGGTACTCACCCTTAACCTGCGGCGTAGTTAGTAATCCCTCAACTACTAGCCTATCTCATGATCTATATGTAGTTAGGTACCTACCTGGTGTGAGTAGTAAGCCCCGGTAAAGTTTAGCAAAAGGCGGAATCAGTTGCAGTGCCAACACCAACATTGTCATACGACAGGTAAACTAACTGCATATTCCCACGAGATCGGTGACCACGGGGCTATAGGGGTGTCAAAACTTATATAGAGCTTTGTCATAGATATACTTGTCATTAGCTGCCAGTTTTGTATATTGAAGTAGCTTTCCTATCTTTTCCCTATGGAACTTGATATAATGACACAAGAATCATTTGTATATTTTTTATTAATAATATTGCTTATAGGATTCTACTCCCCATCCCTTGTACCTATATAGTGCGTTACGTATACTGTTTATTACCGTTAGGTAAAATGTGATATAATGTACTGTGCAATAACATAGGACTGGATACTCGTATCGCATATTTGACAATAATCCCTGTGTAATGGATTATATCATGTTGTTAGATGATATTCAGTTGGCTCTGCATCGTCGTCTTCAAAATATGGCAACAACCCCTGAAGACCCCCTTTGACTACGTATCTCCGTATTCTCATGCAGTTGATATAACAAATTGGTAATTCAAATTCATAATCCCAAGCTGTTCGAATGAAGGGCCGAAATACTTGCAAGGGACTCAGGGGATATCGTAGTATATCATCGCAGATCCGGTCGACCTCCTCTTGATCAACCTTAAACCCGATCTAGCAGCAACATCATTATTACTATCTATGATAATGGCGGCACTAGTCGATAGTCATGCATCGAATACACCGTCAAACGAAGTTCGTAAAAAGCGTCTAGCTTGCGACAATTGCCATTTTTCTAAGGTAAAAAACAGAAGCCATGGAAGAAGGATGAAACTAGAAATCAATCTTCTTTTAGGAATTTGACTTGAGTAGTATAGTAAGCAACTGCTAAAATTTTCCAACAGGTTCGTTGTACTGGCGAATTGTCCGGCTGCCGCCGCTGTGAGCGTAGCAACAGAACATGCCATTACAGCGAGTCAAACATGGGACGCGCTCTGATAGATGGAGTAGCTAGGAAGCGCAAGTCGAGCGCCTACATGTCCCCGAGTACGCCAAGCGCCAGCCCAGCTAATAGTGGTCATCAGCAGCAGCAACAACAACAACAACAACAACAACAACAACAACAGCGACGACATGACTGCGGTTCAATCACTCGCTCATTGGATCGTGTCGATAGCACCGAACAGCAGACTGGGCGGCAGAATACACCGCCATACTCCGACCCATCAGTGGGCAGAAACTCTGATATTTGTAATCACCATCAACATCATGATACATTCGCGAGTGATTCTACATCCATCGTCGATGAATCCATTGGTCAGCAGCAACAAAGGTCCTTGGCCCCAGTATTACTTGGCGATATTGGCAATGACCTCGATGGCCCTATGTTCGATTCACTCATCCCAAATTTCGATGATATAGACTTCTCAGATATCGACGATAGTCAGTTTGAGGTTGATGGAGCATCGTTAGAGGCGACATTCTCTCAACTTGTCGGATCTCCACCTCCCCGAACTGCATCACCTCAACAACAGCAACAGCAGCAGCAATACTTGCACATAGCGAGACTCTTTGATAGCTCAGCCTCACTATCGACACGGAAATCAAGATATCAAGACTCCTGTCCTTGTCAAACAAGTAGTACTGCATTGCATTTTCCTAGGGGTGAGGTTAATTTTTGGGCTACGCAACTCGAAGAACTTTCCCGGAAATCGTACAAATATCCCATCCCCCTTGACGAAATGCTACATCACAGCTCGCAGCTCCTGCCACGCGCCACCGAGGCAATCCACTCACTTTCCCGAGCCAACCCATCACCATCATCAGCCACGCACCTAGTACTCATATTGATCTGCCTCACGCAATCCATAGCCCTCTTCGAACAATGCATCCCCTCCGTCGTTTGCGGCGGCCTCTCTTCGGCCGGATCACCACCAAGTAACATCGCACTACACCTAGGCGCCTTCCAGGTAGACCGAGGGGTACAGCAGGCTTTGCAGATGCATGTGGTGGGCAAGGAGTTGTTGACGATCCTGAAGGTGTCCAGGTTGATCAAGAAAATTCTCCTGCAGCCGGAGTGGAACGGCAGCCTAAATCGCACGCATAGCCTTTTGCTAGAGGACTTGCAGAACAGGACGAGGACGTTGGTCTACAAGATAAAGCAGGGACGTAGTTCTTGTTCAGCGCGGGGGTTTCCGTTATGATGAGCAGTCCTGTTATCTTACCACCTAATACTTACATTTGACAAATCTGCTTCATGCATCACTTCTTTACCCCCTTTCCCTTTCAACGAATGAGGAATTAAGGAGTAAAACACGTGTTGCTGTATCTAGAAAGAAAAGAAATCACAGGACCTCGTCACGACTAGGAAAGTAAATTCTGGTTGATACCAGAGACCTATAAGCCGTAAGAATATAAGTGTCAGCAATGTAGTATAGTACATAATTGTGCTCATCAACGGGGTACTTCGGCATATAACACCCTACTTGGCTACCGAGAACTCGGCTACCGGGTCGGGGACCGACCAGAACTATCGGCGCAGATACATGAGCCGTGACCGCATTAATTATATACCGTAGGTATTCCTTTAAGAGAACATGGAGCTTGAGAAAATCTAGTTACTGGGGTTTTGGCGATGTGTATCCTTTTCACCTATTTACGATCCCTTTCCCCTTTTCCCATCGAGCGTTATGCAAATACATATTCTCTTTCTTGATTTCTAGCTAGATCCTCGTAGCATTTTACGGCACAGTATCAGTGCTCTGTACAGTTTGATGGGATGTTTTCTTTCCAACCCCTTCATTGTATTTATGATCCTTCTATAGTCATTATAGCCTGTGCCTTTTTAGTTGTCGGCTTCATCCTACGGACGCAAGCCATACATGCACGCCTCACGCTATTGATTTCTTATGCTATCGAGGTATACTCCTTTAATCCAACCCACTGAGTTTTGTAACTACATCCATACACTTTTTGACTAATCGCCTCTCTCTCGCCAGGTTATACTATGCCACCGCTACCAGATCAAGCACGTGGAGAATAGGGCCGATCTGCCATCCCTTCCGTATATCTTTCCCAACGGCCAAGGAAATGTCGACAAGTTCTTGCAAGGACGTGAGAAGAGCGCTAAATGGGAGAGCGAGTACGGGAGTCTTTACCGACTGTGGGCGGGGATGAAGGGGGAAGTGTGAGTATTGAAACTGAACTACCATCAAGCACATACATCGATTTTCACAATGTTATTGATGTCGTATTATCTTCGTCTCTATAATTATCACAGTAACTGCCATTATCATGGTTGTAGTGAAGTATATAGTATATTGCTAACTAAACGCACAAGCGTCTTGACCAAAGCCACCCACGTCGAAGCTGTATTCCGTGACTCCCACAAGCACACCAAAGCCCGTGCAAACGACAGCGGATACCTCATGGATCGTCTGCTGGGCTCCTGTCTCGGGCTGATTAGCGGCTCGTCCTGGAACGTAGTCAAGGCCGGCGTCGAAGCTCCATTCCTGCATCGCTCAACGAGCACATACATCACCGATGTGCAATCCTTCGCTAAAGAGTACATGCGCTCGCTAGTCGCCGAGAATAGGACGTCCAAGGAGCATCGGAGGCTGCATCCCGTGCGCGACCTGAAGCTGCTCCCCTTCCTCTTCGTAGCGAGGGTTGTGTACGGATCGTTCGGCGCGGACCTAGAGAGAGAGCTAAGGGCGCTAATCCCACTCAGAGAAGAGCTGTTCAAAAGCGTGGTTGCCGGCGGGATCACACGGTTCCCTGTCGCGCGGTTCCTCCCCCTACCTGCTATGCGCGCACTTCGCGACTTCAAGAAGCGCTGGGCCGCGTGGAGCGATCGGGCGCACCACGCCTCTGTCCTGAAAGCGGGGGGAGCAGAGGAAAGGGAGTCGGCACCTATAATCGGGATGTACCGATCCGTCGAAGAAGGAAACATGACGCGTGAGCAGCTCCTGCAGACGCTCGACGAGATGCTCTTCGCCAACATCGACGTCACCATGGGGGGCCTGTCATGGGCCCTCGTCTTTCTCGCCGCTCACCCCGCCGTGCAGAACGCGCTCCGCAGCGAGATCCAGTCGCACCCCACGACCGGAAAGATGCGAGATGCGTATCTTCTCTCTTCATGGACGACCACGCCGACACTACTCGGCGCCTGTATCCTCGAGTCGGCGCGGCTGCGGCCCTTAGCCGCGTTCTCCGTGCCACAGTCGTGCCCAACGCCGCGCGTGCTCGACGGCTTCGAGGTGCCCGCGGGCACGAGCTTTGTCATCGATTCGTACGCGCTGAATATCCGGGACCCGTTCTGGGGGGACGACCGGGAGCGGTTCCGGCCGCAGCGCTGGCTGGAGAGGCAGAAGCGCGGGCACGATAACCTGCGCTACCGGTACTGGCGGTTCGGGTTCGGCCCGCGCACGTGCCTGGGCAAGTACGTGGCCGAACTGCTCTTGCGGACTGTGGTAGTCGAGATAGTGGAGAATTGGAGTATCTCGCTAGAAGAAGCCAAGGGCACGGTGGGACAGACAGGCAAGGAGATCGTGGGAGATAAGGACGGCTACAATAAGAAGGAGGTGGAGGAGGGAGAGGACACGAATATGGATTGGCCCTGGGATGATGAGATGTGGATTCATCATCCTGATCTATTTTTGAGATATAGGCCTCTGGGTACGGCTGCCGACTGTTTATGATTGTTATATCAGACACTTATAGTGAAAATGAGCACATTGATAAACTGATACAACTGTGATTATTCAAGGGAGAAAGACTAGATCATACGGAGACGTAGTCTATGGCAGCATGGTATTGTGTACCCATCTAGTATAAGTAGCAAGTTAGCGCATAGTGCCTTGGGCCTCAAAATCATAGCCCCTAAAACCTCTCTTGCTAGAAAGAAAGAAGTGCATAGCATGTTCTGATAATAGTTCCTATATATCAAAAAAAATAATCATTTGTTTTACCCCTTTTGTATAGAGACGTTGGTACCGTAATTAATACCATATCTCATGATCTGAAGCGATAATCGATACATAAACCTAAAGGACGAAATAAATGTTATAACTTATATCGTACCCTATGTAGGACTGTGTTTATAACCTCACCGATCTTGCTGATCTTGCTGACCTCGCCGACCTCGCCGAACCTACCAACCTCACCGACCCCACCGACATCACCGATGCTGACACTGGCAAGAAGACTGGCGAGTCAGACAACAATTTAAATAATGCTTCTATCATTGCACGTAATTATGAAAAACCTTAGGGAGCTCTAGACCGCTGCCAAGTGTCAGTAGCCGCAACCCAAGTGAGCCTTAGAACTTCCCATATCAGCTACTTCTATATACATACCTACTCAACACATAAATTATAACTCAAATCCCAGTAGGCGTATCATCAGTCCAGGATAAGGGTGGACTGTAAGTGGCTTTTGTCGTCCTGAGAGAACTCGATAACATCTACTGCCGAAGGTGATGGATGATAAGGTGCTTAGAACGAAGAGAATATTCCTACGTAAATGTAAATGTATCAAAAGTGGTCGTATTTTGTTAAAGGGTAATGTGCCTGTATTTAAAAACTAAAATAATTATTTTAAAATAGCCGTACTAAATCTACCTTTCTATTTTTGCAAAGAGATTTTTAGCTTTTTATATAAATAAGTAACTTAATTTTTTGTTTATAAAATTTTTTAGCCGTTAGCGCGTATTTTAATATTTTAAATATATAAAGCATAAATATTAACGCTTAACGCCGACCTTTTCTAATGTATTAAACTTATTATTTATTTTTTTAGTTTTAACTTTTTACTTGCTTTTATTTTTATATATTAGCATATTGCTTAATTGTTAAATATATGTAAACTTATAAATTAAAGTATTTATATTATAATATTATTTTTTTTTTAATTAAAATTTGCTTTAAAACTTACTTAATTTTTTTATTATAAAGTTTATTAAAATGCTTTTTTTTTAAGTTTAAAAAAAGTATATAAATTTTTTAAAAAAGTAATTAAAAAGTTTTTAAGTTTATTTTAATTTTTTAAAAATTTTTTTTTATTTAACTAAGTATTGTACTTTTTTATTTATGTTAGCTAAATTTATAATAGCTTTAACGTTATAATTATTTATTATTTAAATATTATTAACATTTTTTAATATTTAATTTAAATTTAAAAAAGCTTATTTATTTAACTAGTATAGTTTAATAAAAAAAGTATAAAAAACGTTATATATACGCTATTTAATTAATAATTTAAAACGTATAGTAATTAAAAAAATAATTTTTTAAATTTAAAAAAAGCTTATTATTTTTTAATTAAGTTTTTTTAAAAGTTTATAAGTTTTAATATTATATTTATTAAATATAATTACGTTTTTTATTTAGTAATAAAATATTTTAATTTGCTTTTAGTTTATATATTTACATAATTTGTTTTATATTAATTTAAATGTTTTTAAAGTTTTTTTATATAGTTTAATTATTTAATATGTATATAATATATTAATAAAAACTTTAGTTTTTAATTTTAAAAAATTATTAGCTATAAAGTAATATTTATAATTAGTATAAAAAAGTAAAATTTTAATAAATATAAAAATAGCGTTATTATATGTAAATTTTATAATAAAAATTAAGTTAATTTAATTGTTTATTTTTTAATTTATAAAAACTTATAAATATATTTTTAATATTTAATTAATTTTTTTAATTTATTTATTTATTTAAAAGTAAAATGCTATATTTATATAAAGTTTAATTTTTAATAACTTTAAAAGAAATTATTAAAATTTAAACGTAAATTTTAAGTTACGGTTAAAAATTATATTTTATAGTAAACTATATATTTATTATATTTTTTTAATAAAAATTTTAGCAAAATGCTTTATATTTTATTTTTTTTTTTAAAAAAAATAAAATGTGCTATTTTAATAAACTAATTAATAATAACTTAAAGTTAATTATACTTTTTTAATATAAAAAAATTAATAATAAAATTTATAAAAATAAATTATTATAATAAGTATAATAATTTAAAAAATTGTAACTTTTTATAAAAAAAATATTTAAATGCTTTATTTTTTTAATAATTAAAATAGTTTTTAATATATTAAATAATTTTTTTATTTATTTTAAACTATTAAAAATTTTGTTAAATAAGCTTAATTATTTTAAATTAACTTATATAACTTATTACTTTAAAATTATGTTTTAATTTAAAAATATTTTTTTAAGTATAAAATTATTAAGTATTTAAAGTTTATGTTAATAATATAGCAGTTTTTAATTTAATATTAATTTTTAATTTATAAAACTTTAAAGCTTTTTTTAATAAAGCTTGTTTTTTTTAATAATACTTAATATGCTTTTAATAAAAAAAGTATTTTATTATTTATATAAAATATTTTAAAGTTTTATAAAAATTATTAATATAAATAAAGTAAAATGTTTTTTTTGTAATATTGTTTTTATAAGTTAATATTTACTTTTTTTTTTATTAAAGCAATATTTTTAGCGCTTAAAAAGTATATTTAGTTTATTATTATTTTTTTTTAATTAATAATAAACAATAAAATTAATATTTGCTATTTTATTAGCTTATTTAGCTTATTTTTTATTTAATACTTTAATTATTAAAAAGTATATTAAGTTTTAATAATTAAAATATATTTAAACTATATGCTTAATATTTTTTAAATATTATTTTTAAACTTTAAAGCTATTAATAATAGTAAGTAGTTTTTTATTGTAAATTTTGTAATTAATTTTAATAATTATAAATTTTTAAAAGTAGTAAGCTATAAAGTATAGCTTTTTATTTTTTTTTTTAAAAAAACATAATTTTTAAAATAAAGTTTAAAATATTAACTTTAAAAATATATAATTTAAATAAGTTAAAGTAAATTAACATTAAAGCTATAATAAAAACATATTTAAAAAATTTAAATAAATAAGTTATATTGTTAATTTATTTTTAATTTTTTAAATTGCTTATAATAAAACTAATAAGTAATTTATAAATTTTAAAATAGTTTTTAATAAACTTTTAATAAAAGTTTATAAAGTTTATAAAAAATTATACTTTTTTTAAACTTTTAAATTATTTTTAAAAAAATATTGCTTTAATTTTTTTTAAAATATTTTAATGCTTTTTAAAGTAATAATATATTTTAAAAAGTTAACTTTTTAAGTTTTTTAAATGCATTTATTAAATATAATTATAAATTTTTTATTAAATAAATATTTAAAAACTTTTTTAATTAAATTATTATGTTTTTTAATAATATTAACGTAAATAAATATATTATTAATATATGCTATAACGCTAATATTAAGTAAGTTTTAAAATATATAGTTAATTATATTTTAAAATGTAATTAAAGTATTAATTAATTTAAATAATATAACTATATATTTATAAAGTTTATACTTATATTAAAAAGCTATTTTTTATTTATTTTTTTTTTAATTTAAATAAAATAAAATTTATTTTTTAAATTAATTTTAATAAACTATTTAATAAAATGTATTTTATTTTATAGCTTTTTAAAAAATAAAAAAAAATATTAATTTAGCTTTATAATGCAATTAAAACTTTTATAATTTATATATAATTAAAAACTTTTGTTATAAAGTTTTAAAATAAAAAAAATAAAAGTAAACGTTAATAACTTAAATTTGTAAATTTTTTTAAAAATTAGCATTTTATTTAACTATTTTTAAAGTAATTTTAATTTTTTTTTATTTAAAGCATATATAAGTTTTTAAAAAAGCTATTTATTATTAATTAAGTTAATTATATAATTATATAACTTATACGATAATAATGCTTATATAACTTTTTTAATTATATTATATATATATTTTTTAAACTTAAAAAACATAATATTAAGTATTTTTTTTTATTTAAGTAAAAAATAAAAAATTTTATAATATGTGTTTTAAAACTTATAAAAATAAATTTATTATATATAAACGTAAAATTTTTAAAAACGTTAAAAGCGTAATGTTATTTGCAGTAATTAAAGTTAAAAATAATTTTTTTTTTTTATGTTTTTATAAGTTTATTAATTAATATTTAATTAATTATTAATAAAAAAATATAATATTGCAGTTTTTATTTATAAATATTATTTTAAATTATAAATAATTATAATGTTTTTTTTGCTATAAAGTAATTTAAAATATGTAATAAATATTTATAAAAGCTATAGTTTTATTAAACTTTTAAAATATTTTAAGCTTAAAATGCTTAATTATAAAAACGCAATAATGTTTTATAAAGCTTTTATTTAAAAAGTAAAAAAAGTTATTAATATTTAAAAGTATTTTAATTAATACTTTTTATAGTTTTATATGTAAAAATATAGTAATAATAAATTAAAGCTTTATTTTAAAGCGCTTATTGTTTATATTTATAAGTAAGTTTATTATTTTGCGCTTAATTGCGCTTATAATATAAAAAATACTTAATGTAATATAAAATAAGTTAAGCGCATAATATATATAATTAATTTTAATAAATTAATATAAGTTTTTATTTTTTTTAAGTATAAATATAATTATATTAAGCATATTAATAAAAAAGTAAAATTTTTAATTGCTTTTTAGTTTAAAGTTTTTTATTAGCGTTAAAAAAAAGCTAATTAAAAATTTAAGTTTTTTTTTATGTTTATATTTTTATTATTAAATAGTTTAATAATTTAATTAATAAGTTTAAACTTAATAATAAAAGTTTTAGTTTTTTTAATATTAATTAAAACTTTTTTTTTTTTGCGCTTTTTTTTTACGTTAAAAACTTTTATTTTATTTAAAAAAATAATTTTATTATTAACGTTATATTTAGCTATATATTTAATAAAAGTATAATTGTTTTTTTTATATTTAATACATTTTTTTCCGTTTTTTTTATATTAATTAATTTTTTTTTAATTAACGCTTTAAAAAGCTTTTTTTATTATTTTATATTTAATAAAGTATTTTTTATTTTTTATATTTTTATTAATTTAATTAAAACTTTAACTTTTACTATTTTTGCTATTTTTATTATTTTAAGGTTTAATAATAGCTTTTTATTTATTTAATTTTTTTAATTTTTTAAAAAAATTAAACTTGTTTTTTTTTAATTTAATAAAGTTAACTTTTTTAGTTTTATAAACTTTTTTAGTTTTATAAACTATATTTAAAAATTTATTATTATTATTTAAAACTTTTTTTAATTAAAAAAGCTTTAAAAACTATTTTTTATAATTAAAGTTTTATAAGTTAAATTATAATATTAAAATTTTATATTTTTATAATATAATAAATAATATTATTTTAATATTTTAATTTATAAAGTATAATAAAGCTTTTAATAATTTTTACCGTATTAATAAATTGTTTTTTAATAAAGTTTTTATATTTTAATTAGTTATTTATTAAATAAGCTTTTTTTAAAGTTTTAACTTTTTTTTAATATTAATTTAAAGCGCGTTTTATAAAAAAAAATTTAATTTATATTATTTTAATTTAATTATTTTTAAATGCATTTTTATAAATATTAAAGTATATTTTTATAAATATTTATTAAGTTTAAAACTTTTTTATTTTTTTTTTATTATAAATAAAAAGTTTATTTATTTATAGTTAAATTTATTTTTTTTTTAAAGCTTTAATAAAAGTTTAAAATATTTATAGTTTTGTTATAAAATTTGTTTTATTTAAGTTTTAAAATTTTTTTAAATTTAAAGGTTTTTTTTAACTTTATTTAAAAATTTAAAATAATTTTCGTTTTTTGTTTTTATTAACACTTATTATTTTAAATTTATTGTTATTATTAAAAAGATTAAAGTTAAATAAATTATTATTATTATTAATTTTAAACTATAAAATAAATAATTATTTTTTTATAGTTTTATTTTTTTTTTTGTTTATTTTTAAATTATTACTATTTTTTAAAGTAAACTATATTTTTTTTATTTAATTTTTAAAAAAATAGTTTTAAAGTTTTTGCTATATTAAGTTATAAAATAAATAAAAAAAATTAAGTATTAATAATAACTTAAAATAATTTTTAATTAAAAAGTTAAAGCATAAATTTTACATTTTTAACTTGTTATTTATTTTTTTTAGCTAATTGTTTTAATATAAAGTTTATTTTTTTATTAATAAAATTAAAAAAAATATTTATTACTATTATAATAATATTTTTTAAGTATTTTTTAGCATTTTTTACTAATTAATATTAAAAGTTTTTTAATTTAATTAATATTTTATTAAAATGTATTTTAACTATTTTAATTTATTATTAAATTTTAATAATAATATATTAAGCTTAATTTTTTACTTATTATATTTATTTATAAAAGTTTTTAACTTATTAATTTAAATATTAAATAATTTATTTAATATATGCATTTTATTATTATTATTAATTAATAGCTTAATAAATATAATTTATTACTTTTTACTTTTTTTTTTTAATATTAATAATAAAAATTATTTATTTATTAATTAAATAAGTTAAAATTATAGTTTAATTAATAATTTACTATTAATATTTAGCTTTTTATGTAAATTGCTAACTATATTAAAAAAAGTAATGTTTAATTGCATTAAAAAATTTTAATATTTTTTTTTTATTTTATTAATAACGTTTTAATATTAATATTTAGCATTAAATATTTAAAAAAAAAAAATTTTAATTTATAAATAACATTATTAACTTAATTATATAAAAATTATTATTATAAATAATTATAAATAATATTTATAAAATTTTTAAAGTTAATTTAATTAAAATTTTTTTTTTATAAAATATTAAAGTTAAAAAATTGTTTTAAAACTATTTAAGTAAATGATTTTTTGCGTAAAAAAAAAAATTTTTATATTTAAAATCGATAAAAATTATAAAAAGTAATTTTTTTATTAAAAGCTTAAAAAATAATGTTATTAATTAATAATAAAAATAATTTTAAAATAGTTTTTTTATTATTAAAAGTAAAGTTATTAAAAAATACTATAATATAAAAAAAATAAAATATTTTTTTTTTTAATTTTTAACTTTTTAAAATATACTTAATTAAATTAAAAAAATTTATTATTTTTTAATTTATGTTTTAAAAGTATATTTTTTAAAGTTTTAATTTTAAATAAAATATTAACTTTTATAAAAAACATTTAATATAAAATTATAAAATAATTATAATATTAAAAAGTAATATGTTTATATTTAAAAACTAAAATAATTATTTTAAAATAGCTATATTAAATTTACTTTTTTATTTTTATAAAAAAATCTTTAATTTTTTATATAAATAGGTAGCTTAGTTTTTTATTTATAAAATCTTTTAGCCGTTAGCGCGTATTTCAATATTTTAAATATATAAAGCATAAGTGTTGACGCTTAACGCTAACTTTTTTCGATGTGTTGGACCTATTATTTATTCTTTTAGTCCTAACCTCTTATTTGCTTTTATTCCTGCATGTTGGCATGTTGCTTAGTCGTTGGATATATGTGGACCCGCAGATCGGGGTATCCACATCGTAACATATTTCCAATTCCTCGCTCAAAACAACAATGAAGTTTTCCTTCACCCGAGGCTCGCATCGGGGCACCACTTGTCGACATACTAAGCTCGTGACAACCCTATCGCCTGCCAGTGTCGTGACGGAAATGTCACAGTAGACTAATAGTCATATGCACCCATTCGATATGCCTATATGTAACTACGCCTCTTCCATTATATATATATATATATACCTAGGTATATATTCTTCTATTCAAATATATACATAATCTAGGGCTTTTGTATTTCATTTTCGATATGATACTTCTGTATTGCAATTCTTGTCTCTTATTTGCCAGACAGGTCCGATACTCGTAGATTCTAGCATTATCGTAATATATTAGATCATAGAAATTCTTGGGAAGAAACGGATGCCCCAACCCTTCCCCTTTCCTGCCCATATTTCGATGCCGCTTCACTGATCACACTCAGACTTGTTTCCTATCATATTGTTTAAAGGCGGGGTTACTGTACAAATATTATGCCAGCAAATGCATTCCCTATATAAAGTATCATCCTGCTTCTTCTAGCTGCTCTGGCCCTTAGTGGCTCAGAGTGCCTCATCACTCTGTTCCAAAGCCTAACCAGCAAACCCGACAGGAGTTCCTTCTCTGGTACAATTTTTTACAGAAGTTTTTGGCCGCTGCTGTTTCAGAGTGCGCTTTAACCCGTCCTCCATCTATCGTATTTCGCTTTCCTAGGTGTCGGACGCGAGCTGGGAAGCATTATAAGAAGTAGATCTTCCTGAATAGCAGGAAAATCGCAATTTCAGATTAGGATGTCAGCGTCTGCGACTTAAATATGAGATGGTATAAGCAACATTACATCAATATAAACAACGTCACATGAATGATGTATAGGGGACAGAGTATTATTTCCACTATGTCGGACAGGTCTTATATAAATTTACACAATGTTCTCACGTGACATGTGGATACAGCTGACTAAGAACGACGAGTGAAAGGAGGTTATTGTATTGAAAGCTCTTTGTTACAAGATATCGGGAGAAGGGGAGAGGGAAGAGGGAAGAGGGGGGGAGAGGGGGGGCAATCTACTGCATAACTATCCCTCAATAAAGCCACAATATTGACTATCTAAAGTCTTCTTACATTGTAGACCAGATACAGGATATTTGTATAGTGCAGAACTACGCAGAACTTGAATATAAAATTCAAATAGGATTTCTGTTTTCTTCTTACATTCGCTCCTCAATAAATAGAACTATATAGTAATCATCACTCTACTGGCACATACAAGTCAAGGTGTTTAGGTTACATGATGTATCTAGACAGGATGCAACGTCGTGCAGTGAGTTGAAAGAGAGATCTCCAGGTAAAAAGACAAGTCATAAAATAAATCATGTAAAAGGTGCACCCTGATCAACTGCTTTGCCCCATGGCAATAATTTGCCGAACATATAACGAAAAGTCACATTACCTACTACCTCGTCGCACATACCATGCCCAGTTCCATTTCCTTCCAGCAGAGGACACAGTCAATGTCTATGCGAGACCTCGCAATTACCACAGCGGCTCTCACCGCATTGAGGGCATTCTAGATTCACTGATGTGGAATTGGGTCCTGAGCTACATTGACACTTGAAATTAACCAGTTAGCTAAGTAACTTCTCCCTTATACAAAGGGATGTGGGGGAGGGAGGGAGCGTCAACTACTATGAATTGAGCCAATGATACTTACACAGTACCAAACATAATCGGAGTGTTCAATGATGCCAAAACTCAAGGGATCCAGAGATAGGCTGATACTTCTGAGAGAGGTATTTACAGAAGGGACCTGTCTTCGATTGCGAATAGATACAGGAGGGGCGGCCGGGCGGCTAGAGGTATAAGCTTCTTTGTGGCGGTCGTTATTTCGCAGTGCATGTTGCTCCTGTATCGCATCTGGCTGAGGTTCTGCATCTGATTCCATGACCACGTCCGTGCTGGCAGTCTCGATGCTGGATCCATGTCCGTGGATCATCTGCGCAAGATCGTTGGGCTTATGCAGATCTGTCAGGGGCAGGTTATCTGGCTTAGGAATGGCGTCCTTATTCTCTGTTAGAGAATTTCCCTCTTCTTCCGTTTTTGCTTTATCTAGCTGGGTGTGGAACCGTTGCTTTAGATCCTCATGCACATAATGAGGTTGTGTTCTGCAAGCATCCCCTGAGGAATAATCGGCGGCACTGTCGACGAGCTGGCTACGATTATTGGGATTTGGTGGAGTACTCTGAGCATTCTGAGGAGTCAGCGGAATCGTAGTTGTTCCATTTGACATTTTCCCGAGTTTCAATAGTCACAAGAGTAAGTAATACTGTTGAAATACAATTCTTGAAGGCGTAGGTGGGAGTATGAAAAGACAAAGATTGCTCATGACGACTAAATAGACGATGGTTTATATTATAGGCATACTTGATAGCCTTGCCTGCCTGATACTCTGTAGGACAACAACGCATACCTGTGTACCATTCAGGCACGATGGTTGCCAATCGTTTTCTTTTTCTGAGGATATCTGAAGCAGCACAGCCATCCATGCCCCCGCCCGGCATATATGTATGTGTATCTTCTACGAGGATCAACTGACACTCCTAACGAATCAGCGAGGTATCCTTAGTGTCATTTGTGTCCTGAGCGCTAATAATAATACTGCGAAATCCGATATTGAAGGTCTCTTGATGAGGGCATTGCCTCATTGTTAGCTATGAACTATAGAAAGTAGAAATGGGGGCTAATCATGGTTACGTTGGGGTTTTGGTATGGTCCTATATGCCGTATATTAGTTGAATAGCCAACAGGCGACTATTGTGTCCCGGGAAGAGGGGTAAGGCATATATCACAGAATTGGTTCCCAATACCCAATCGATCGTTGGGAAGCTTTTGCTTTATGACTCAGGCAGCCGTCTCCAAATCAGTTCATGACACCGACCTTACTCGTGTATACATACTTATTTGGGTGGCATTACTGGTGGCGGTGCCCATATGATAGCAATTAGAGGAGGACGAAGACCATCTTTTTCATTGTCAACGATATCGAAGATTGACTGTTGCCTTATGTAGAATTGATAATGTTGTTTAGGGAGTCTGTTTTCCTTAGTTGGCAGTAGTGAAAATAAAGTTGCTATATGATCGATCTACTACCTTGGGACCAGAAAGAGACAAGTGCAGTCGAAGAGATATTTCAGGAAGTTTTATAAATAGGCTGACTTTATTGCCCTTCGTTGCCAGAATTGGAGGCTGGTGATCGTGGTTGCATGGTGATGGGAGCACGAACTGTTTAGTCGCCATCAGCTGTTCTCGCCAAACTGCAATATAAATGAATCTTGGGTAACCTGAGCCTTTCCGTAATTCGTCAAACTCGCAGACGTCGGTGACCAGACGAAAGACAAAGAAGACGAGTGTTGGTGGCCATCCGACTTATACCTATTTACCTTGTGTGGGTTATCTCTTATACCAGCACATCTAAAATACAGCAAGATCCGTTTCGCACGCAATCCTTGTTGCGGCTCCAACCTTAAAAGTTGCTACGAGACTCCACTTGCACTTAATGATTGAAACAATCGATTCGATTCGTAGATTATGACTCGACCTTATCTCGTATTTGAATGGGTTGGCAGTCTCACTGATGTAACAACGCTGATTTCAGGCGGTAGGAACCTCGCACCTCCTTCCATTTGCCAAGAGGATTAGGCTATGATTACTACTTCCGAAGCAATAACTTCCCGATTGTTCTGGTGGAACTAACCTAATTAGACTTAGCAGGATCATGAATAAGCATCTTACCTAACTGGAAGTACTCCGTACCTCGGTACATAACTCTAAAAACTGAAGTTAGTTCGTTCTTAGACTCGATCTCGACCTCGACCTCGACTTTGGACCTCTCTCGACTTCTCAACTTCGCCTAGATTGCATCGTATACAGCTTAGTGTCCACACACAAAGCTATTGTTAGTGTCTTCAGCTGACATCTGAGCGAATCGAATCAAATACTACCACAACATGCAGGCTTCGCTATCTTTTTTTTCTTCTCTTTCTTACCCGCAGCGCTGGATATACGCTACTGCAAGGGAATCTCGGTCCACTACGAAGAAGCTGGTCTAACTACGAACGGGTGCGAATGGTGCCCGTATGGTGCAGGGCTAACGAGCAGCTTATCAATGTCACCTTAGTTCCCCCCTCTACTGCCAACGCCAATAGTCCAGTCCGGTCCGAGATTTCATTTCCCAAGTCCAAGAGAGAAAAAATCATTTTCATATACATACAAAAAAAAAATATGTATTACCGTGAAGTTCAGATCACACGACGCCGAGCTGAAAGTGAAAAGACAGCCGTCACACATCAATATAGTATCATTGTTCCGAGACAACAATAAGTTGTGAAGGGCTTCTCGAGTCGATTCGGGGGGTCCCCCCTGTTCGATAAACCATGCAGGCCGTTCTCGTAAATGCGCATGCTCTTCCACTATTGGTATCGCGTGGCTGATTTAGAACAGCCTCGAGCTCTCAGGTACAGGGGTTCTCGGCCCTGAATATCAATTTCTGCTGCTGTCAACTCCCTCATTGTCACCCTCCAGTACTTCACGCTGAGATATCGCGCCCACCATTCCCACTACGCCATCCAACAGCCGACCTGAAAAACATAGTACTGGCCCAAGTGGGGGGATTACCTGCTCTCTATCAACATGTAGTCCAAAATTTTCCTTTCCAGCTCGCTACGGCGACTCCTGCTTTATCATTCAATAGGTTCGTAGCGTCGCTTTAGGCTGACGACCTCAATTATCTGGCGTGCCCGTGGACTGGCACTACTCTCTGTGCGCGTCTAGAACCCGATGTCAGCTAATTCCCTTTTTGACGCCAATACATTTGCCTGCGGCTAGAGTTCCATCCGGAAAAGTGATGGCGCTGTAAAAGAATAGAAGCAGTGGACCTCCCGTATCGCTCGTTCTTTTCTAGATCCTCTCTCCTCCCTGAGCTTCTCTTTGATCTTTTTTCTTCTGTCATCTACCTCTCGAGTGAATCAGGCGAACCCTCTCTCTTGTTCCCTCATTCCTTGGCTGGAGGAACGTTGTAGCTGTCTCAATAGCAGCAGTCTTCTCCCTCCTGGCTTACGGCCTAGTCAAGATGAGTTTTCTCAAATCCTACTTCGCTCCAGGCCAGAGCAAAGATGAAGGGGAGAAGGGTCACAGCAAAAAGGCATCGAAGGATATGGCTGAGAGCATCTTGATGGAACCGGGTCCTCTAGCGAGAGCAGCCTTGAAGGCACCCGAGCCTAGCTTAGCCCTGGGCTCTTTTCCAGGCACGGCGACACCTACCAGTCCCATTGGATCGCGACCAGCTTCATTATATCCAGCATCTATTTTCCCTAACGGCGATTTTCGAAATGCTCGGGAAAGCCTCCTCGATGTCAAATCTGACGTTATGTGTAGCTGGCTGTACCAGCAGCAGCTAGAAAGGCAATACGCAACAGGCATGCTGCCCGGAGAAGGTGTCGTCCTAAAGAAAGGGAAGAATAACTATTCCTGCTGCCCACCACAACTACGGGATATACCAAATAGCTTGTATGAAATGGCAATGGAACTCAATGTCCGGGTATGCCTAGATCGTTCCTTTATATTTTTGCCGACAGTCCAGCAGCTAATCGTTCTCGTAGTGCGCCATGACCGTAAATACAAGAGTAATCAATGTCATTCTAGCCTCTAGGCGGACTACTTACGAGTATATCCCACTCTCCGATGGCCTCCGGTTACAGGTCCTCCCCAGTATGCGTGAGCTACCGCGGTGCCAGAAGCACCACTTTGGCGCATTTATTCAGGACCTCCAGATCCTGGTTGTCTGGGACGATGAGCCAAAGCAAGTCTTGGAGAGGGCTGACGCTATAGAACGACAATTGATGACGATGATCTGGGGCAATGGGGACAATGATGACGAGGAGGAGGATGACGAGAAAGGAGCAAAGAACCAGGCTGTTGACGTTGGCGTCTCACCGGTGGACCTTGAGGCAGCGCTCGAGACGGAAAATAGGAGGATGAAGCTCACCAGTCCCTTTATTGTGGGGTTGACCTTGGCTCTTTCTATATCCTGCATAGGATTAGGTTTGAGAGCCCTCGCCTACGAGATCGCGACCGATGGATCTTACGTCCGACTTGCCCTCCTAGTGTGTGTCCCCATCCAGATTTGGGCAGGCTTCTTCTTTTTCCAGTCGATTGTCGTCAACACCTTCGAGATATTTGGCCCTATATCCGCCGTCACCGCTAACTCTAGGAACTATTCTGGGAAAGTACCGAAGCAGCTCAACCGGGAACTGAATAGCCTGCCGCATGTGACAATCCAGATGCCTGTGTATAAGGAGGGTCTAAAGGCTGTCATTATGCCCACCATCCAATCACTCAAGCAATGCATTTCGACGTACGAGTTACAGGGCGGCTCTGCCAACATCTTTGTCAACGACGACGGAATGCAATTGATCTCAACAGAAGGAGCACAGGCCCGTCGTGAGTTCTACGAGGAAAACAATATCGGATGGGTCTCCCGGCCCAAGCACGACCCTAAACCTGAAGACGGCAAGCAACCATTCCTTCGACGCGGGAAGTTCAAGAAGGCCTCCAACATGAACTATGCGTTTATGGTTAGCAACCGGGTCGAGGACAAGTTGGTGCAGGTGGATAGGTCATCTGGTTGGACGCAGGAGCAAGAAGCCCAAGCATATGAACGATGCCTTGCCGAGGTTCTCCAAGAGGACGAAGGTCGCACCTGGGCTGAGGGCAACATTCGTGTTGGCGACTACATTCTGATCATCGACTCCGATACCCGTGTGCCGGAAGACTGTCTGCTCGATGCTGTGAGCGAAATGGAGCAATCTCCTCAGGTGGCCATTTTGCAATTCACCTCCGGTGTGATGCGGGTCACTACATCCTTCTTTGAGGGAGGGTAAGTCTTGATTCGCCCCTTTTACTTAACAGTCTTAATTGCTAACGATACGGGTAGTGTCACTTGGTTCACTAACCTCATCTACTCTGCTATCACTTACGTTGTGGCCAATGGCGATGCCTGTCCCTTTGTCGGCCACAATGCGATCTTGCGCTGGTCCGCCCTGCAAGACGCCGTTTCGTATTTTGACGAGGATGGCTATGAGAAATTCTGGTCTGAATCCCACGTGTCCGAAGATTTCGACATGTCTCTTCGACTTCAATGTGCCGGGTATGATATCCGCTTCGCGTCCTATACCGGCGACGGTTTCCAAGAGGGTGTGTCCTTGACGGTATACGACGAGCTTGCCCGCTGGGAGAAGTACGCATATGGCTGCAACGAGTTGATGTTCCACCCTCTGAAATATTGGCCTACTCGAGGACCCATCACGCCGCTATTCAGAAAATTCCTTTTCTCCAATATTCACTTGCCCAAAAAGCTCACCATCTGCAGTTACATTGGTACTTACTATGCCATTGGAGCCTCATGGATATTGACACTCATGAATTATTTCCTCACTGGTTGGTTCTATGGAATTTTTGACAAGTACTACCTTGATTCGTTTGCCTTGTATGTCGCTATCATTGTCGTTTTCACGGGTTATGGTAATGTTTCCTTGGCCATATTGAGATATCGACTGGGCCAACAATCTCTCCTCTCAGCCTGTAAGTTACCACTTTCTTCAATCCTCAAGATGTGAGTCAAAAACAAGATAGCTAACCGCAGAATGATTGCTATAGTTTGGGATAACGTCAGATGGATACCATTGATGATCACGTTCCTGGGCGGGCTCTCGTTGCACGTGTCGCAAGCGTTGCTATGCCACTTCTTCAGCATCGACATGACATGGGGAGCAACAGCCAAGGAGCTGGAAAAGGTCAACTTCCTTGAGGAGGTGCCGCGACTCCTGCGCCGCTTCAAGGGCACGTTTATATGGTGCTCCCTCATGGTCGCACTTATTTTCTGCGGCTTATACGCATTTCCACACAACTGGAAAATCACGTATTTCTCGTCGATCTACCCTTTGGCGTGGATCACAGGGTGTCACTTCCTGCTGCCGGTTGCGCTAAACCCGGCGCTGATGGTATTCGCTTGGTAGGGTCTCAAACAATAATATACTAGATTTAATGAAAGAAGGAAAGGCGTACGAGAAAACGAGAAAGTAAAAACTCCAACCGATACCATTTGAGGCTTTATGGGAAGTAATGGATGGGACGGGTCGTATACTAGATACTTACTACTATGTACATACGGCGGATTTTAGGAGATGGGATATACAAACATACATACGGATACGGTAAGACGGACATGATATATGGAGAAACACTTTTGGATCGAGTGACGAAGATGGGAGTGGGTCTATATGCAGCCCCCTTTATCATCTTTTTTACCTTGACTTTATTTTTCTTGGGTCATTTATGTTTCTATATCGTGTTTATCAGTTTTAGCTAGGTAGTTGACAACAACGGACAGTTGTTCGTAGTCATGTTATTGTATGTAATAAATTTATCACATAGTATTCTAATCATTCATCTTCTTTACTAGTAACCACCTAGCATAAGTAAGGACCCAAAGTAAACATTCGTGTCTTTTTATTTTCCCTTTCTTTTTTTATCAATGATGTGCATCGAATTTTGAACTAACCTAACCATAGGAAGCTAGATACACTGCAGCTGGTCGTTGACGTGGGTTCGGATAAGAGATAAGAGCTCTTAAACCTGTAAGGTCGGTATCAAAATCTATTTACGGAACCACACATGTCCAGTCCTCGTCCTCGTACCGAGCACGACGTTTCTAATGCGAGGGGGATACAAGCTTTCCAAGAAGCAAAGGGGACTTCTCTTCTCCACACCTACTGAGCTCTGACAACCTACGATTCAATGCTCGTGTCAAGTCGTAAAGGTACGTTAGATAAAGTAAGGTAAGTCAGCCCATACGGGTAGGATTCCGTTTATTATAGTCTACTTATTCGTGTATACACATATGTATGTGTGTGTGTATATATGTGCGTATGTGTCCCCGTAGACGTACATATAAACTAGTGAAGCTTCGCCGATGTTAGTGTCTCTCTAAGAACGTAGGGGTTCAATGAAAAAAAGGGAAGTGAAGAAAAATCAAAGATCTAAAAAAAGGGGCAAGACACCGCCTTTCGTCAGCTACATATGAAACTTAACCCAATGTACTGACCGTAAGGGGAAAGAGAGAGGGAGAAAAAAAGATCGTGACCGATTTCGGGTCGGTCACCTGAAAGGTTTTTCTGCAGGGTCGAGGGAATTAACTATAAGTAGGTGTTTAGTTAGTATAACTAGGTAGTATAGTATAGGAGTATTTAGTAACTAAACCAACTCTATGAGGAAAATAATAATAATAACAATAATAATGACGTGCTTTTCGGTTGAACGTGGAGGGATGTGAACGGACGGACAAGACGTCGGTGCAGCATCATACTTAAAAGTATTACCTTATAGCGCGGTATTGGGAAACGGGGCGGAGAGGGGACTCCGGGGTGGACATCTGTTTTGAGGTATAGAATGGAATGTGAATATGTAGGTTATCACGCAGGTGACCAGCTTAAAAAAAAACTGAGCTGTACTTTAATACTTTTTATTCCTAATTACTAACAGATGGACTAGGTACAATACTATCGTGACGGTTAGTACGGGGTATTGCATTGTATAGTACCTATGATCTTTAAAACCTGCCGCTGACCCCATATGGTTAGTTACGGTCAGGAGGAACTACTTACTTGCAAGTAAATGTTGCACAAGTGATACTTACCTGAACTTATCAATCTGCCATACAAATAAAGCTGTATCAAAAATAAGCGTAGATAGTGACAGGTACATACTTAGTTGTAATATATGTAGTACCCCCTCCACAAAATTATGGATTCCCATTGTTGTACGCTACAACTTGGCAGGTCCTTTTTGGTGGGGCTGCTACGATGTCGGGTCTCTCGCTCTTGACTTATAGCGTTGTTATTGTTGTACATGCACTACCAGGAACATACCGTACCTTACCTACTCCAAAAAATAAAAGGCTCCGCAATAACAGGGGAAAACCTCCCAAAGTATCCAAAACCGATCAACTTTAGAACGGTTTCCCCCCCGGATTTCACTTACGTATAGTGTTTCCTCTCTGGCATTTTACTTCTTCATTCGGTTTCCTATTTCTATTTATTTTATGTTATTTGGTTTCAGTAGGGAAATAAAAAAAAGTATTTCAATGTCTTGCTAACATAATCCGTCTTCTTCTTCTTCCTTTTTTCTTTTTCTTTTCCCTTTCTATTCTCTTTTCTTCTTCCGCCCCTCTCCACCACCCCTCTCCTCCATCTTTCCCCCCCTATACCTTTTCTCTTGTCTACCCGTCATCAGTGTCAGAATCGTCCATCCTCTTAAATCTGACGGTTCTACATACGTCTCGTAAATCTGACACCGTTGTCCTTTTTTATATTACTTCCGGGTAAATACCGAGAAAGGCGAACACAAGATCGAGCCATGGCCCTGTTCGTAGATCTCGACGAAGAAGGTGAACCACCGCAACCACAACAATCGCACCTCTATGGTCTGAAACCCGATTGGAATGGTGATTGGGTGAAACAGCAACAACAACCACAACACCAACATGAACCACCAAAGCAACAGGAACAACAGCAGCCCTCCGGTGTTGCTAGCCCGGCCACAACAGCTCCGAACAGCACGGTGGTTGACGGCCATGTGGATGGACAACTAGTCGCCAATCACCACTCGCGCGAGAACCCAAACAGGAATGGAATGACGGAGGCTCTCGGATGCTATCCGTAGGCATACCGCAACCTTCTTTTTACACAAGATCTTTCTTTATACTTCTCTGCGGCCCTTATTTATCTGGCAAGCTACCTGAGCATATTGGGTAGCTTGACCTAGCTATCTAAGGGCCAAAAGAGAAAGCGCTGACAAAAAACATCACCGCAGGATCGTCATGGCCATTGCGTCCTCACTCGATCTCAACACCCTCGATAGCTTGTCTCAGACGTGTCGCCAAGTGCGCGAGGGCTTGCTACAGTACCGCAGCACCCTCGTCCTACACACCCTACACTGCGCCAACGAGGACCTGCCCGTCGATCCCGAGGACACTTTCCGCTACCGTGCCCGCGCCAGCAACTGGTACTACATGGAAGATGGCCGCACGGGTGGCAGCGAGTATAACGGCAAGAGCGGCAGCTGCGCGAGGGACATGGTCGCCGAGTGTAGACGCTGCGGCACCGTTGTCTGCCGGGTAAGTTCTCTGAAGAAAACCCCACTTCTCTTTTATCGAGATTATACGATCCTCCCAAAGGGGGGTCGACGCATAGTTTCGACTACAGATAACAGCGATTAAATTTTTGTTTGTTTAGAATTGCGCTATAAAGCCACCGGCTCCCGCGGTTTTCCGTGATAGACATCGCCGGTTGTGCATCCCCTGCACTAAAGTTCCGCTTGGGAGTCTCGCGAGGCCCCCTTTACTCCTGGACACGACGCTTGATTCTGAGGCGATGCAGCGTGCTATATGTACATGCGACACTGAAGGTGTCTGGCTCTGCCAGCCATGTGGCCGGAGTATACGTGGTGCAGACCAAGACTACAAGTCGTACGTTCCATCCCCCCTATTTCCTCCCCCCCTTCACAACTCTCCTATCCCTACCACTAGCCCCCTTTTCTTCCAAACGAAGGGGAAATAATCTTACATAATAAATTCTCCTCTCTTATCTACTCTTAAACCGGGAAAACTCTAACCGGGCTTATTCATCCAGGCTCTGGAAGTGGCGCAACCAATACGGCGAAGTCCTCGGTGGCCTGGGCACGGGCATCGGCGAGGGCGACCGGGGCGTCATCTGCGGGCGCGAGGGGGCCTGCTGCGTAGCCAAGGAGCGCGAGCAGGAGACGGACTGCGACGCAGAAGACGCGCGGGAACAGGACCAACTGCAGAACGGGCCCCGCGGGGGATCTTCATCACCCCCCTGGTCCAGCACCCCCTCGCCCCCGGCATCCCTGCTCTCGGTGTCGCCGGCCAGTAGCAGCGGCAGCCGCACGCCGAGCCCGCAGCTGCGGCCGGGCTACGCGCGCCACGAGGTGGAGGGTATCGGCGGCGTGGTCAAGACCATGCTGCTGCGCACGGTGCGCGTCGGCGCCTGCGTGCCCGAGTGGGAGGACGAGAAGAACAAGAGCGTCGTCCTCGGGCGCGAAGTCTCGGGCCGGAGCCGCAGCTTCTGCGGATGGTGCTGGAGGGTCATTCCCGGGGACAAGGACCGGGAGGGGAAGGGGAAAGGGAAGGAGAGGGTATAAAAGGAGGGGATGAAATTAATGGATGGGAGTTCGGTTCAGGGGATGGATGGATGAAACTTATATAAGCTATGCAATGAGGAGGGTGGGAAGAGGAAGACTGACGGTATAATGTCGGTTCGATTGTGCTGGGTCCGTTTGATTTCCCTCTTGATTATGAATAAGGAGTTTTTGTCTGTTTTATTTTTCTATTTACGAGTAATTATTATACAGGACACAAACGCACGCACGCACACATACACATGTCAGCACACAGATTTTGCTTCCGGCATAATGAATATATGCATGGACGGATTGAACCTTCTTTTTCTTTTTCCTTTTCCCCTTTTTCGAGTGGTCGATACTCGGTGATTAGTACCAAGGGTGAAGGTATTTAGAGTAGCTTGGCAAGATTGGACTTTTTGCTATTAAGGGGGATAAGTTATATATAGGACTAACCTAGGAGTTATGGTCTTCGTGATGGATGGGGAATGGGATAGATAATAGACACAAAGAGGTCAATTGGATGGTTGAGAGTATTGATGCATAGGTATTGCTGGTATGTGTACGGGGGTATATTTGGTGTTGGTGGTGGATAGGGGGGAGGAGGGGAAACGGGAAGGTTATATTTACTTGTTCAAGTTTCTCAAAGTATATAACCTATGATATTATTCAGTTGGTATTTTTCTCTCGTTTTCCGTCTCCCCCTTTCTGTTTATTATATATATATATTTCGCCTATTGAATTACCTAATCTCCTCCCCCCTCTCTAGGTGAGAAAGAATCAAAGATGGAGTGTAGGTATTGAGGGTTCATACATTAATATCAATTTATAGCTGTCAATAAGAGACAGTTATTTCTGGATGCTTTGCTTGAGTGTTTAGGCATTTGTTTGTGTTTTATTTTTATTTATTCATTGCCCATATTCCCCCCTTTTCCTTCCTTCCCCCTATTTTGTTTTGTAAGAGTGGACTGGTGATGGGAACTGGGGGAAATGAAAATATATGTACACACATACACAGTTTCTCTTACATCTCTCTCATCAAATCTCCCATGCTCTACCTACCCCAAAGGGTGCTATACTCATTTATTTTTTTTTTCATATATGGCCCATTGGGCGTTCCACGTTTCTCCGTTCGACCCACCATATCCCCGATGCGTAAATCCTGAACGGCAATATGAGGGGCTTGTTCGTAAATAGAAACTGTGGGAATAAAACCCATTATCTCTCTCTCTCTTCTTCCCAAGCTCTCGACCTTTTTGCATCCCTAGAAGGGAAAAAAAACCAACCCTCTTAAATTACCATCTCCTTCCTTTACCCCTCCACCGACTACAGCTCGCTCCGCAGCAGCATCTTGCGGCGCTTCTGGCGCTCCTCGCGGGCGGACTTGCGGACGGGGCCCCAGCGGGCGCGGATGGCCTCGAGGCGCTCGCGCTCCTGGTCGCGGTGCTCGCGGCTGGCGCGGCAGCACATCATGACGAAGAGCTTGCTGCAGTTGAAGCGCTCGGCGAGCTTGACGACGCTCCAGCGCGCGGGGTCGGCCGCCCGCAGCGCGCGCATCTCCTCCACCCCCTCGCGCGACACGTTGTACTGCTTCTCGTGCTCGTCGGCCTTGGTCGCGGTCGGCGGGAGCGAGGAGGACGAGGTAGGGGTAGGGGTGGGGGTTGGGTTCTCGGCTTGGTGCTGCAGCGAGGAGCGTAGGATTGAGGAGAGGTTGGCTTGCCGCCGCGGGTCGGAGCTGGGCAGGAACTTGAGGGGCGTGTGGTACACCGAGGGGGTGGCCGCGGGCGGGTTGTATATCACCCGGTTGAGCCCCTCGACGGGGTTGACGAAGGATGGGTGAGGCGGGATCTTGAGCATTTTCTTGGTCCGCGCGGTGGAGGATTGGTGACGGCGACCCATTACGGCTGCGGTCGTGTTGGCAGTAGAGGTGATTAAGCTTCCACTGCTGCTGCTGCTGCTACGGCAGCAGTTGGTGAGCGGGCGAAGGAGTTGCCGTGTCTCCATCTCGAAAATTTTGTTATAGGTTCCTTCTTGTCCTTGTTTCGGCAGGAGAGTAGTAGGATCGGAGATGGAGAAGCTATCCGGCAACCCTTGACGTTGTCTCGCCTTACTTCAAGATAGCTTCAAAATTTTCAATTCCATGCCAATTGAGAGAGAAGTGGGGGTTTAAGACAGGATCTACTTAAATGTTCCAGTCAATGGCAAAATTCTGCGGAAGATCAGATGGTCCGTGTCGTTATCAGCACGTGACACAAGGTTCTTACTCCCAATTCAATGTCTGGTTCTAAGTTCGACCTCTGAACTTCAAGTTCCAGGTTGTCATTCTTCCGGTCTCCACTGTGATGTCAGGTGCTTTAGTGGGGGTATCTATTGCCTGTACCCAAGTACTTATGTACCTCGTACCCGAGCTGTCACCTGTCCGCCATCCTCATTCATGCACAATGTTACTCTGTATGGAAAGAGTCCTGGACCCTGAAATTCCAACTTGTCCTTTCAGCAGACAACAAGGCGAGTAAGTCTAGTAACTCTTGAGGCAGAAAGTCCCTCATTCTCAGCTGACAGAATCAAACGAAGCTCGTTTCAACTTCAAATCTTAATTTCCCAAATTCCTTCCATATTTGATGTATTAAAATGGCAGAGCTACACTACATGAATTTTTAACTCATGGCTGTGTAAGTGCTCTACTACGTTATAGCCAGTATAGCCAGCGCACTACTCCAGGGATGTGGATTATACACAACTCCCGCTCCTCATGCGACTGTACCTGTAGGGAGAGCATCTAAATACATAAAATCATGACACATAAAGCATAATGCATACTGAACTTTACCATCCGACAATTTAATTTTTGCTAAACGAGCTTCTTGTCTTTCCCATTTCCTTCCATCCCCCTTCAACCCCTCCTCCCTTGTTCTTCACCGATGATATAAAAAAAAACTTGGTCATGCTTCCCAAACATTTGATAGTGGTGCATTATTTTCCAAGGCTGCAGGGCCGATTCCCGGGAAACTGGCTACATACAGGTATTTGGATCCGGGACGGGTAATCCGCGCTGGTCAATTAACCCACCCTAATCCCGAAATCAGGCTGACTGTCCGACCAAATAAATACATATGCCGGGATTATTCCAGAATGTGGAGTCGAAATGCAGCCTTCTTAATTTGATTGGCTGCAGCAGCAATGAAGGTACTTATTTAGTTATTTTGTTAAAAGGGATACATACAACTTACATATAATAAAACTTTTAAAAATTAGGCTTATATAGGCTTTATACGGCGTAAGACGTAGTGTTGTGCATGTTTTTTAAAAAAGAAAAAAAAAGAAAGAAAAAAAAAGACGTTTACCTTATTAAGGTAAGCATGAGTATGTACATTTCCTAGTAATGTAAGTGAGTTGATACCTGAATACTACTGCAGCCAATAAAAACAAGAAGGCTACTTTTCGACTCCACATACTGGAATAATCCCGGCATATGTAAATAAAACACACTTGACCCCCAATTGAAAATCCCGTAATCCCAAATCAATCCAATGTCTTAGCCAGATCGAGATAGGAAAGAGATCCCCTCTCAAAAAAAGTGACGTAACCCTCGGTGCGTTGCTAGAGGTTTCATGTGAGGCGGATGGACCTAGAAAAAGCATTCGTGATGGGTGGGATGAAATGGAATGGATGGGTGCCACTGCTACACTAGGGCGAATGGCTTATCTGGTACGATGCCCTCGGATGCCCTGACGGCCTGACTACATTACATTTTCCATATGTATGCCATCTTGCGTGCCAGCCCGGCGTGCCCAATTATCCATTTCAATTCAGATCTTCATAAGAAATGTCACTACGGGTCTGGGGGGTTGTCGATGGTCGGGGGTCGGGAGATGGCTCCATTGGCTTATTGTGCAAGTGCCCAGGTGTGTAGACCTTTTATGAACTATCCTGATGACTAACATGACATCAAGTGACTGCGACATTACACCAACACTAGACTATTACAGGCTAAGAAGACCAACTAGTGAGAACCTTAGCTATAGGAGCCTAACAGAGGTGACCTTCTAAAGGTCTCTTTTCTTCTTTTCTTTTCTAGCTCATAGGAGACCCTGTCTGGGAGCATCTAGGTTAGGTGCCTAAAGGTAAGTGACAAGAGAAAGGAAGACCGAAGGGAAGGGATTGCATATCTCCTCGGTACTTACTTGAGAAAAAGAAGATCGTATTGGAACCTAGGTTACATACAAGTCAGTGAGAGGTCAGTCAGAGGTCAGTGGCTGATAATTTGAATTTAGCTATGAAAAACCTCGGACCGGCCGTGCCAAGTTCCCATGCAGAGTCAGGGCAACACAGCAAACAGGGTGTCTCGCTATTTTCAGTAACAGCAGCAGCAACAGCTTTAAACTACGTACATACATACTACTAGAGATAGATTGATTGCATTGAATTTATGCAGAAAACTGCCCTTGTCTCATGCATCCAATCGTGGGGTCTACACGCAAAGGAGTCTAGGCCAGGCCAGACAGAGGAGTAACCAAAGAGTGTAAGTGTTAGAAGAGTACCAATCAATTATCATGTTCAGCGTGATGACAGGGGGGGTCTCAAGCTCAATCTGAGAACAGCCTGACAATCTACAATACACTAGCAATACCAACACCATCCTCATCCCATCCTACGTATGTTCCACGAGCAAGGGATAAAAGGAGTGAGTAAGTAAGAAAGAAAGAAAGAAAGAAAAAAGGGAAGAAAAGCGGAAAAGAGGGGGGGAATTAGTCGAAACTATGAAATGCATGTGACACTTTTCAAGACTCATATTGTTATATTCCCTCCCCCCTCTCTCTTCTTTTTTTGTTCTTTCTTCCTTCCAAGATGGATGATCAACGATCAGCTATCTATTCGTGACGTCCTAACTTTCCGCTTTCCCCTCCCTACCCCTGGCAGCCTGGCATAATTAGTCGTGGGCGCATAAGCGCCTCTAGGAACAACCGAAAGGGAATTAATCCACTTACAAACGAAGGAAAAAGAACTCGAGAGAGAAAAGAAAGAGGGAGGGAGGGGAGAAGAGGAGGCCCTTTCTCCCAATCCAACAAGTTCGATCGCCAAGGCTGTACTTGTCTGGTCGCGTGGCTTTTTTTAGGTGGTAGCAGTGGTGGTTAGATAGACGGGAAAGGCTTTTATAGAGTAAAACCATGTAGGTACATACATAAAAATGGATAGAATGCATATTATGTAGAACTTACTTATTTTTCTTTTTTTGGCTTCTCTAATCTGTAGCAGGTACTTTACTGTATCACCTCAAGAAGGTTAAGTTTATACGAGCATATAGGTTATGCAAATTACTAAGTCAGGTACCTGACAGCTCAATGCCCAGGTGCTACTACCATTTATATGTTTTGTACCTGAACAAGCCCGGCAAATGGAGATGAGATGGGGGAAGGCTTAGGCTATGTAGTTACCTCTTTTGAATTCATAATCTCTCTATCTTAACCTATTGAACTACCGCATGACCTTTCTTAAAAGAGAGAGAGAAATCGAGGTTCCTTCCTCGGGATTTATTCTCGACCCGACGAACTGGGGCGTGTGAAACTCGTGCCGCGAGGTTAAAATCTGGTCATGGTCATGGTCATGGTCATGGAAAATGATCAGTCCAAGTCGTAAGCGCCCGGCCATTTCCCAAATTCTTTTTTTGACTCTTTCTTTTTCTTTCTCTCTTTACTTTTTTCTTTACTTTTAATACCTCCTCCTCTCTCTTCCCTCTTAAAATAAAAATAAAGCATAAGAACAAAATAGGAAATTATTACAAGTTCCTCCCTCCTATATTTCCCTCTTCTATTCTTGGTCCTGCGCCCATTCCAACGAATAGGTTAGCCCCATCAAAACTACCCTAAATCAATATCGCCAAAACCCAAGTGATCGTCGCCGCCGTCATCTTTTTTCCCCAGTTTGCCAGTGCTTGCCCATCCCCAAGTCCACTTACGTACGTCGCAACAACGATCGTCGGCAAGGGGGGGTATAACTAGATAAGAGAGACACCAGAGAAGCCAGAGCGTTACGTTCCTGCGGGTTGCATAACATTCAACTCTTACTTGCGTCTTTTCGCATTGCGCTGTGCACCCTTCGCTATTTTCTCGTCTTTTGCACCTGCAGCAAATCCCAACATCCAACATCTAGCAGCATCCAGCATCCAGCATTCAGTATTTCAGCAACCAGCAACCAGCTACCAGTAACCGGTATTGCAGTATCCAGTATTCAGTAGGCGGTATTCGGTATCCAGCTTTCCAAATAAATAAATAAACCAACACCTACCCAACATAGGATTATCCATATATCCATCTCACATATATCCTTCCTCCCCTCTCTTACTCTCCCACCTCTTCCCTCCTCCAATATCCTCTCCTACGTACGTATTACAAGTCTTAGCTCCTAAAACCCGCCCAATACCAACCCGCCGCTTTCCAATCGCATCCCCATCGCACCAAGAGGGTAAGTGCTTCGAAATTTATTGGACGATAAACATGCAGCAGCCATCCCTCCCTCCCCCTCCCCCCGTCATCATTTTTTCATTCTATATTCTCAACCGATTGCTGTTAAGGCAGCACAAATCTGACTACACCGCATCGATAGTCAGAAAAGAATTTTCTTCTTTTCCTTCATCAACCTGGCTTCTGTAACCCTCGCTGATGTGATATCCTGCCCATTCTAGACATCCCGCCTTTTCACTCTATGTCCGCTTGACCTGTTGTGGATCGAATCACCGCATTTTATCTCCCACCCACAACCTACCATCTCGAACCTCGTAATCATGACTCTTGCACCTGCTGCTGCTATAAAAAGCAGCCAAGAGAAGAGCACGGCTGCTAGTTTGGGGGAAAGACACCACTCCTCTACCGGCGACTCGACACCTACGGCTACAGAACCCACCGTGAAGGGGACAGAGAGTGATCCCAAGCTGAAGAAACGAAGTTTGTTTGGCTTTGGTAAAAAGAAGGAAGGGAAATCCGCACCCAAGACCCCCTCGAAAGCAGATACTGGTCTTTCCAGTCCCGCGCGAACCCAAGATATGCCCCAAGCCTCCTCGAAACGATCGGGCACTGGCTCACCCGCCCCGATCGAGAGCCCTCGAATGATCCCTTCCTCGCCTAACCGAGGTCTCTCTACCTCACCACGTCTCAGCTCACCTGCTGGTTCCCAGATTTTCGAGCGCGATGTCCAGGAAAGCACTGCGATGCCCAACTCGCCAGCCATCCCCTCCCATATTCAAACCGAGAACTACATCCCACCGGTTCTCGATGCCTCTTCCGAAGCCATTACCGATGACCATCTAAACCCGGATACAGTTGAGATCGTCACGCATACATCACACCAGCCAGCAGCCGTGACGGTGACCGGAGCCGTTCAATACGAGACTAGCTCGAATTCATGGGCGGAAGATTTGGCTGCCTTTTCGGAGAAGGACGAATCGGTCTCCAACTATGGCTCGTTAGACTCGGCTGATGTCCGGCGTCTCAGTTTCATCTCGTTCGCCGATGTCGTTCAAGCAGAACAGGGCCCTCCCGGTGGTGCAAGCAGTCGAGATTCTATTCACCTTGCTGGGTTAACTTCGCTGGCTTCTATGGGTGTCAACCGATCACCCTCGCCGATAAGATCCCCCGTATCATCGCAAGGACCCGAGATATCTCCGCCCCACAGCAAGTCGGGATCCGTCAAGGGAGTCAATATGTCCCCCGGGAGGAAACCACTGGGTAGCCCGACGTCCACCGAGCACAATTTCAACATGAGCGGAGACTTGAACATCGAGACCATGTCCCAGGCATTGAGACGTACAGGTAGCTCCGACCTCAGCACCGCACGGAGTCTTCCGATCAGTCCCATCGATGCCCTTTCTCGTTAACCTCCTAAACTAAAAGAAAATACCAAAAACCCCGTGGCGTTAAAAGCGACAAACTGATTTTTTTTGGAGTCAAGGTGTTTTGTGTTTCTATTTATTCCCCCTTTTTGTCAACCCGGAGTCATTTATAAGTTAGAAGCACTACCGTTGTCCTACTATGTTTCAAACCTTGCCTTTTTTTGGAGGGGGACATTGCTTTATGCATAGTTCCTTGAGATGTTGTTTCTTGGAACCGCGGAAACTAATGGATACCTTTGATAAATTGTTTTTTCTTCTTCTCTTCTACAGGATGATATGGAAATGAAGGCCGAGGAATGAAAGGGACTAGGCGATTGGAGTTGGAAGATGATGATGCTGCGAAGTGTCATGGCTGGGCATTGTTATTTCTCTTCGTTACCCCCCTCCTCGTTCCCGGGTTCCATGATGGATGGGTCTCCAGAGGATGAGGGTCGGGTTTCCGTTTTGCCATCTTTGGTTGCGATAAGCTGATTAGGTTAGGTCGTATTAAACCGAAAGGGTGTTGGTGACGTTATGTTTGTGCGCATTGAAAGCATGAAGGACAAGTCTTGTTCTTAAGGCTGTGCTTGTGTTGTTTCGCTACCGGTGACAAGGATGGTGGGGCTACTACTTATATCCAGATCAGTACTTGATTCTACTCTTCCCCCCTTTTACCGAACGTTAGTTATGAAGAATGTAGGAAAGCTTTACCAGGCTAATGAATCGTTGTATATCGGGGGTTTTACCAAAATGCGCACCTCTGGGTCTCTTGTTTTCTTCTGGCGTTATTGATGGCCCGCCTTCAAAATTACACAAATGCCGAGGCAGCCTTATATCGCGCGGCTTAATATGTGAACAGACCCTAAACTAGCATCTACCGGTGAAACGAGCCCGGGTAGCAACTAGATTGAGACCGAAGTTCTAGGCAGCCCGAGGTTTGATATCATGGATCCCCCCGAGTAATTCGGAGGAGCTGGCGATCTGCTTCCTGAACCGTAACTAGGAGAAGATGCCCAAACATGCCCAATCCGCGAAGCTAATCTGTCTCTGTCTTCGTCCCCCCCTCCCCCCATCCCTATCCCTCTTTAAGCCAAGAATTACCAAACCAATCCCTTCGCACGTCTCTTTTCATGCTTTGTGAGGGCATTCCTGGAATAGCACATTTTAGCTTCATTATGGACGGATCCATTCCCCCCTCAAAATTGGACGTTTTAACCGTATATGACCTAGGTAAAGCCAGTGCGGGTGCGGCCCCTCTCCGTTCCCTTTACTTTTTTCCTCGCTTTCGGGGGTTTTTTTTTAATCGTTTCGTTCTCGTCCCGTACCTTGTTTCCCTTTCCTTTCCTTCCCTTCCCTCCCGCTCCCTACCTAAACCCCCACGAACGCCTTATCTTAAAAAGATCGTAATGTATAAGGTACCTACACTAGGTAGATGATGGTAAGGGGAAGGGTAAACTCTAAGAAACCCCCTAAGGGCTGGGCGAAACTTAGGGCTGGGGGGTCAGTGGGTAGGCTAGATACCTAACCTAAATAAGGGTCGTTTTATTTGGCGTGTGTGAATTGCTTTTCTCTTTTGCTTCCTCCCGTTTTCCCCGTTGGTTGGATGGTTTTTTTCTTTTTGGTGTTAACCTCGTAAGGTAAACAGTTCATAAGGTTTATGTTTATATGTGTTTTGGAGAAAAATAAAAAGGGGGGAGAAGATGACATAATACACTACAACGACAGAAAGGATCACGTGGGAACGTTGGATTACATCGACCTACCAACCTATACATACACACAGACAAGAAATAAATTAAACACATCAAACGTCAACGCTGTGTTATCTTATCTGGCTATATATCTGTCTAGCTCTAGTTTAGATTCGCCTTTTACCTTACACTGCTACCTATGGAATCTTTGTTGAAATAAACACTCGTTATCTCCCATCATTCTTGGTAAGTAGGTCATGTAGCCTACCTAAGGGTACATTGTTCATATACGATATATACTACACACACACATATCCATGCTAGCCTACCTACCCAACCTAGTCGTAATTAGGATTAGAGAAGGGAGGAAATAAGTGAACGACGGGGCGAGCGGGTGGGTATGACGGGTAGTGGATGGAACGGTACGGACGGGACGGACGGGCAGACGGGTACGGAGAATCCTAGCAGAAGAACCTGCCTGCCAAGAGTCTTGGCATTATTTCAAGCGGCTGTGAAACAGCTAGCAAGCAGGTGTATCAAGGCTTAAAATGAAGCTACTGTTAATAGCACTATAATCAAATAATTATACGCTAAATATTTTTGTTTATAGTAGCTAATGCCCACTATAAGCACTAAAAATTATAGCGAGCAGATCACTTACAGCTGCAAGCAGCTGATTAGCAGGTGTACCTCATCCCTGCCAAAATTGACAAAAGTCTTGGCAGGCAGGTTCTTTTGCTAGGATTCTCCGTACCGTTTAGATTTATTTTATTTCATTTCATGCTACTCTAGTTCACTTCCCCTACTAGCTCTAATTTCTCGTTTCTGCCTTATCCTTAGTAATGAACATGAAAGAAATGTTTTTATTTCCCCTCGGGCCGGGGACATGTGTTAAGGGATAGGGAGGGGGGAAAAGCATAGTCCTCTGCCTCTCCATTTCTCCCTCGTTGAAACCAGCACAGGGCAAGTTCATTTTTCATTTTCCGGTTTTAAGTAGGTTTATAAAGTGGTAGGTGAGTCGGTAGGTAGGGAGGTTTACTAATGCTATATCCACGTACGTAGACCGGTCAAGCCTTACCGGGGCGGGGGTGGAGGCTCGTGTTGATAGATAGAGCGGGAATGCATAGGTGACAATAGTGTAGTATTTGCTGTTTCGTGTTTTTCTTTTCTTCTATATATGTCTGCGATATTATTAGCCGCCAACATTGTAACACGCGCACATGCATATATAGGTTAAGATAGATACACGCCTAGATGTAAGTTAGGGAGTTAGATAACCTATAGAGACAAGGAGATATCCTCATCGATCCCCTGCATGGTTCTTTGGTTGAAGGGCAGGCAGGGAGGCGGGGATAAAGGGAACCCAAGATCGGTCGTCGTCTATCTGTCTACAACTAGGTTGCAGTGGGCACATCTAGTTGTACCTACCTACACCGGTATTTTGTGTATATGGTGTTGTTCGCTTACACGCGTAAAGCTGTCGTGATCAGCCACCGCCAACGTTATCTCGTCATCGGCGTCACCAAACCACACCTGTCAAACATGGGCTCTCACTCGGCTTTGTTCCATGCCAATACACTAACCCTAGGTAGTACATACTTCGTAATTCCTTGGTCCTGGTCTTGGTCTTATCGCTGTCAACGGACTACTACCTACCTACATATATACGTGCTAGCTAGGTAGTCCGGAGCGCTTCCCAAACCAATCCACTTCAAGTCACCTTACTAAGTCTGTATGTATGCAATGACGATCAGGGTCTGTCCGCTGCCAACGGGAAGGAGGCGGGCAGCAACATCTGCCTCCGACCCCCCCTTCCCCGAAAAAAATCCAAGCTAGCACCCGTTGTAGAGTAGCTTAAATAAGGTGTCAGGTATGGTGATGTAGTATTCCAGAAAACACCTTTCGATATAGAACCTGGGGTGTGGCTTACATAATAACCCTGACCTTGCCGCATAGTACATATATGCCTGAACCGTTCGTAGATTTCACGCCATGTAACCTTTTCTCGAAGAAGAAGACCAGGCAGGGGGGTTGAGAAAGGGGGGAGGAAGGGATGGATGTTTCTTGAAACGTCAAGAAAGAGAGAACAAGAAGAATTGAAATGTGCCAAGCCTTTTCGAATTTACATATGATATAGGAGATAGTAGATATATCTGATTTTCTTCCTTTCTTCAAAGGAGCGTTATCACACGAACAAGTCCTATAAACCTTCGAATTGACACACAGACACACATACACACGTACTCCCATATTTCTTAGCCCCAAAACAGAACCAACGGCTTTATTCCCCTTGTCCTAATGTGGATATGTTTTGACAGTTTTGATGATATACACTACAACTTGTTACGGCTTATACTAAACTAACTTAGCCATGTATTTTATACCATGCTGGCACACACACTAGTCCAGTTTGACGACACTAAAAACGGTTTAAAACATAGTATAGTACTAGAATTAAATAGCAAAATCAAGCAAGCAAGAAGAAAAATATGTAGTTGGTAAAAAAGAGCAGCACTGCCTAACCGGAACTTCCGGCTCTTTTACTCTGATCTTGATACTCTCGTTCCTTTCCCATTCCCCCTTTTCTTGGGTTGATCTAGTTGTCTCTATCATTTTCACGGACCGGATTTGCCATCGATCGATCGATCGAGGGGAAGAATGAGGGGAGGACAAGAGATGAGAGAAGGGGGGGGGGGGGGGGGGGGGGCCCATGAAACATTAGAAGCCCGGACAAAGCGGGTAAAGGGAAGGGGAAAAAAATTATATTGAGTAAAAAAACCAGAAATTGAAGGG